>JAGDQP010014059.1:0-20336 GCA_022664845.1 Lepisma saccharinum | reverse complement strand
ATATATATATATAAGCCTTCTGCATATATCTCCCCTTTTTTAATTACAGATACGAAACATGATTTGCTAAGGAATCATTCCATAGTAAGTGGTTCAACACTGGCCGCTTGACCATTCTCAATTTTTTAATGTTTGGTGTGCGAGTACCTTTGTGTAATGGTAGTTCAAACACACACATTTTTTTCTTATTTCACTTCGTTCGGCTATGGCGGCCATATTTGAGTCATGGTACGCACCAAATTTTCAGTATGCAGACATTTACAGAAACCTCACTTTGTTAGCCAAGGTAAGCAAGACTTGGATTAAAAACTATTAGACTCACCATACTACAGGCTAGTTTTAAATGGTAACATGGTTCCCCTACTACTCCATGTTGTAACTTTAATGTGAGTTCCAAAATTCTGTTGGACAATGGAAAAAATTACATATTCAAGATCACTTTCTTGCTGTGGCTTGAAAATCTGTTTGAGTACATTAGTTAATGCATACAAAATTTTAAGCCTGAGACTTATTTCTCTTCTATACTACAGAGGCTTAAACATATACTATTCTAATAATATAGCAAAGTTTGGAGTTGAAACTCTCCGGTCCGGGACCAAATAGGAATCTGAAATATTTCCAGAGACTAGTCCTGTAGGGTAGTATTATGCTGCAAAAATGTGGGCTTCTACTACTAGCAAAGTTACAGCAACTTTATATCTGGGAAAAATCTAATTTTATTCCAACACACTGAGAATAGAATTGATTAAAGTTTAGCATATTAAACACTAGAAATGTAAAATACTTTTCGAAATTTTATACATAGTTGGTGACATGGCTGCTCCCTATCACCAGTTAATCTTCTCTCCTGTTATGTGAACACGCCTTGGACGATATATTTCCGCATGTTTATCATGTTTGTTTATCTGTCTTGCACACCATTGTGATATGTAAGTACTTTTATCTGCCTTATATTATCATCTTATGTATATTTTGGCATGTTATATAACATGTATTCTGTTCTCAGGATGCTGTTATTCCACATATAAAGTTACTTTAACTCTATTCAGTATCGGACTGGAACTGTCAGAACTGGGCGGAGATGGAAACTTAGGGGGGTGCCTCATGGACAAATTAATGTAAACATTTTTGCTTTTAAAATGCTTTTCTAATTTGTTCACAGCATTAAGCATACACAGTTACACACAAAACGACTAGGACAAAATACCGTAAATGTTGCATAGCACAGGATAATAATATATTACAACCAACAAAAAACGTGAATGTAGGATAGATAAATTAGCAGTAACCTACCTATTCCAGCACAAACAGAAGGAAAAAAATACTATTAAGTTCAATTGTGTGACTATATTAAATTTCACAGCATGAGTAATCGTTTAAGATCTCTTGAGCTTTCTGCTATTTCGTTTATAATAACATCCTAATCTACAGGAAAATTCTGGACATATTCAATATTAAGAAGCATTGAGTTTTCCAGTAGGCTTTGCCCCAAAAGTGACCTTAGTTTTGATTTAATGATCTTCAACTTGGAAAATAAGCGCTCACACGTTACCTGGGTAGTTGGAAGAGTCATAACATATTTGTACACATAATATAAATTGCTTTCATTTAAAGTCAGCTCATACAAGAGCGTAAACGCACAGTGTATGCAACCCTGTTTGCAACGGCGAGGATTCAGCTGATCCAGATCTTCCGTTTTGGTTTAATCCCACTCGTCTTCAGTTTCAGAATCAGCTGAGCACTGAACCGCATCGAAGTCACTAGTAGAAGCATCCTTCAGATTCTTGAAGTAATCTTTGTAATGGGTCGCAAATTGTTTGAGTTCACGTGACAGGATTTCTTTACACACGCCTGTATTTTCTGGCAATGTTTTCAGGGCTCCATCTGGTAATTCACTTTTCTTTATTTCTTCAAATCTCTCTGGATCCAAACAGGCACAATATTCCATTAAATGTTCATTTGGAGCAAACCTCTCCTCAACACTTATAAAGGTGGTATCACAAATTTTGTAGAACGTTTCCACTTGGAACTTCTTCCACTGGCCTTCTTCTTGCAAAGACGAGTCTTCATCAGAGCAGTTTTCATAAAAAAAAAGCACTTTTTACACCGAATCGTTTTCGTTGCAAAATCTTAACTCTGAGATGTAGTTCATTTTCTTCAAATTCTCTGTTAAGATTTTCCGAAAACATTTTAACGTTTCCATACAGATGAGAAAATTTCTCTCTGAGCGACTTCAAACCTGTTGCTAGTGTTTGGACTATTTCCCATGCCGTTAAGTAGTCCAAATTTGGGGACTGTAGGTAATTCGAAGTCGGTGTTGTAAGCTCAAATAGCTCTGTGTAAAATGCTGCTGTCATTAGAGTTTCAAATTTCAACCATTTGTCTCGTAAACTTCTTGCCTTAGTATTTCCATCAAGGTCACTGGATGTACCTATTTCCTGCAGTACACTGATTATTAAACTGTACTTCTTGATATCATAACCAGAATCTTCGTTCTTACAGAACACGGTTGAGAGAGACTTATGTTTCGCCCATCATCGTGTTACTCCAAGCTTTGAAGCCTTCTTTTTTGTGAGCCGTATATTCATTTTCATTTGCTTCGATCCAATCCGACATTCGCAAATGCGAATCGCGATTGAAAGTTACTGTAGACTGAAGTAATCCAAATAAATTTTCTTCCTCTTAACAGCACAGTGTTGCATCAGTGACAACAAGGTAGACATGTGCCATACAATGACTATACACCACTCTATGACTCTCCTGTTGCTTGCAAACCATTATATTTGTCCTTCATATTAGCTGCCCCGTCAAACGAACATGCAACAAGCTTGTCAATAATAGTCCAATGTTGCTGAGCTCTTGTTTTATAACGTCCATCTTATCTTTTCGTGTGGTCTTGTGAAGACTAATTAGCTTAACTAAGCTTTCAAAAACAAAAGTTTTATATGTGTATCGTAAAACTATGCACAGTTGATCTAGAATTGACACATCATGCGTGGAATCTACTTGTAAACTATAAATTCCAGTAGATAAGTATACTAGTTTTCCTAGTATAACTTTATTAACAAAAGATTTTGAAAGAAATGTAATTAAGGACCGCGTCCTAAGATTGTTCTTTGCCTTCCTTCTTCATTTTTTGTTTTTGACTATGTTCTATGGACAATTCAACATGCTTCTTTAACAATGCATCATATTCAGCAATTAACAGTACTAACTCTAAAAAGTTTCCATGGTTTACACTTCTGTCAGAGAATGAGTTTTGAGTCTGGACGTAACTGATGCTACTATCACAGTCAAACAACGCAACGAGAGAATGATCCATACAGCAGTTACAAGGTCACTTGCCATAAAAATAGATCAGACCGAGTTGCAGCATAACACCTAGGATATCTGACAGTGCTGGCACCCGCAACGAAGAAAGCACGGCGACTTGACAGCTTATAGCCTTTAAATAATGTACGCAAACCTGCAATAACTCTGTGATATAATATTTATTATCAAGGCAATAATGGAAATATTAGTTAAAATTTTCTTGAGTTTAATACAACCAGGCCTATTTTATTGTGACAAAAGGGCGCCATAAGAGAGTGGGGCGCAGGCGGAGATCTTCGCCTCACCACCCTGTCCAATCCGACTCACTCTAGTCATACTTAGTGGAACCTCAAAGTGCAAATTTTTGCAGCATAATACTCGTGCCCTACAGAACTAGTATCTGTGAAAATTTCATATTCCTACTTGGTCCTTCACTGGAGATTTTCAACTCCAAACTTTGGTATAATATTAGAAAATCATATGTTTAAGCCTCCATAGTATAGAAAGGAAACAAGACTAAGCCTTAAAATTTTGGTGGGCGTTGACTACAGTACTCTGTGTGTCCCCAGAACAGATTTTCAAGCCACAGAAAGTATCCCTTCTATATAGAGAGTGATCTTGAAAATATAATTTTGTCCATTGTCCAATAGCATTTTAACACACATTAGAGTTACAACTTGGAGTAGTAGGGGAGCTATCTTACCACTTATAGCTAGCCTGTAGTATGATGAGTCCAATAGCTTTTAATCCAAAAAGCTGCGACTTACCTTGGCTAACAAACTGAGGTTTCTGTAAATGTCTGCATACTGAAAATGTGGTGCGTACCATGACTCAAATATGGCCGCCATAGCCGAACGTGAAATAGGGAGAAACATTGGTAGTTTTAAACTATAAATACATAAGGGTAATCACACATAAACAAAAACTGTAAATAAATAAATAAAATTGTCGAGCAACCAACTTAACGAATACTGGACCACTTTAAATGGAATTACCCTAAGAGAAGAATGTGCTTTTCCTAAGAAATAAGGGCATTCCCAATTACTAATAAAAACTTTTCTGTGGCGAGAAATAACGTCCATAAAAATACCGCCCCAGCCCGTCCGCTTCCTCTCATCACGAATGTGTGGTTGCATTGTACTGAATTCATCAAACAGGATTGTTGTCCTATACTTGACGAAATCAGTGCGGTACACATGTTTATCGCACTACAATCCATGAAATTATCACTACTTTTTTGAATTGACTGGCAGAGGACGTGTGGTGTGAGGGGATGGAATCAAAAAGACTTACCACACCGTACGATAAGTGCACAAATGCTCACGATTTCTACGCTGAAAAACAGACAAATGTATGTAAATGTAAAATAAAAAGTTTTGTTCAAACATTTTATTGATTACTTTAAAATTATAAAACTGATACTATTCTAGATGGCCCTTGATTTTTCTCTTCAGAGATGTTATTTTCTGTTTCTGTAGTTCACTTATACAGGAAAAATTCTTCTCAAATGGTGAAGAGACGCTCACAAACAAGTACGCTCACAGGTAGACTATACAAAGTTATTTCCTCTATATACTCATACTTTTATCTGTACAAAAAATACTGTCTTGTGTTTGATTTCTTATCCACCTGTGATAGGCTGCAACTCGAGTGTATACACCAGGAGCATTCTTTTCAGCACATCCTAGTCCCCAGGAAATTATACCTGCAATTATAAGAAAATAAGAAGACTTGAAACCAGTTTCTTAAATTACACTTAAAATATTAAGTTGTAGAGAATGAAAACCTTTTACAAGTACCATATGTTTCATATTGAATTTCCAAGTCTATATACAGAAAGATTTCTCTAGACATAAATTTATTCGTCACAATATTTAACTTGATCTAATCATGCTTCATCAGGTGATGAGTTTAGAGATAACAAGTTCATGTTTCCCTTGACTTTTAAATAATTCCTACCCTTGTTGTTGTTATCAACGTAGTGACAGTTTTTACTTGAGTATTTTTTAACACATTTTGAAGCTTTACAAAAATAACTCCATATTGTGACCACTATTTTGAGCAATGTGTCAAAGTATGTCTTTTTTATGTTCTTGAAAATATATGACTCGATGACTCTAAACAGTAGCTGCATGAATAGAAAGTTACTTACACTAAAGTTTTGCTTTACTACATATTATTATTATTATATTCTGTTATGTTTATTATGGTATCAGATTCTTTCCTCTATTATGCATACTAGTGCCTTTTGTTTCTTGTAGCGGGAAGGACTGCAATTAATTTTAACATAATCCCTTATATACAAATTTACTGTTGACGTATTGCGTACTGGCAGGGTTTTTTAAATTTATTCTTTCATATTCTAAAACATTACATCCAATTTAGAAAAAATAATGGTTAATTTGTGAGTAATAAGCTGGCGTATTGTTTCTTTTTCGTAGCGTTCGCATGTTACATTTTCATAATGTGATATATCACTTGAAGATACAGAATTTAGTAAGTTTGGCGCTTGTCGTGCATAATTTTCCTTTGTTACTTACGTAAATTTGTTTCTTTGATTCCTCAAATTCGTATTTCAAAATGGATTTCCAAGTAGATTGGATTAAGGAAGTATCATCAATAAACCTAAACCTGAGGAGAAACGTGACGTTTCCATGTCAAATCTACACAGGCTTTGGAAGAACGGTCAAATTTTCAGATTTACTTGATGGTACCGTAGAGTGATGAAAAAATGTTAACTTTTTACCATTTAAAATCATCGGGAGAAAAAGGTGTTTACAATTACAATTCTTTTCTTTTTTTAACATAAAAGTGCCCAAGAAGATTTTACACCTTTTTAGAACCCTATCCACATAGCTATATACCAAGCCAAAACTGACCTCATTGTAGTGAGCTTTCGTATACTGTATAACGCAATAAATTGTAATAAGAATTCTTCCAAAATTGATTCGAAATTTACTAATTTCGATTTCTCAAAAAGTATCCAATTTAAAAGTGAAAACATTCTCAAAAGCAATGTAGAATTATTTTAAGTCATTCATGAAATATTGAGTTCGGATCTTCAGATATGAGAGGTAACATCACACGTAATAAACTATAAACGTATCGTAGTTCTGTAACTTTTGAAATCTACTCCAACAAGGTTTAATTTAAAATCTTTTGATTTCTAATAACTGCTGCTACATTTCTAATTATATGCAAAGTAAATCAAATTGTAATATAAAAGTAGCTGTTTTTTTTAGCATTTTTTTTTAAAGATATTAACCTACTTACT
This sequence comes from Lepisma saccharinum, assembly GCA_022664845.1. NCBI lineage: Eukaryota > Metazoa > Arthropoda > Insecta > Zygentoma > Lepismatidae > Lepisma > Lepisma saccharinum. The sequence goes on along the minus strand of JAGDQP010014059.1, from coordinate 13,750 downwards.
TTAAACTTACAATAAAGATAGCATTTAAACTTATTACAACTATGACTCCATTATAGATTTCCCGATTCAAAGGTTTGATATTCCAGTCCTTTGCTGAAATGTGTTAAGGTAATTATTGTGAAAAGATAAAAGAATAGTTAGAAGCCCTGTGTCTTCAATGTACGTTAATGCAGTGTTTTTTTATTTGCCCAAGGTTTCTATGGTGTCATCGCTAGCAATTTGTACCCAGTATTTAGAGTTTTAAATTTCCTTTACGATAAAAGTGTACTTACTTACTTGTGTTTGGTTAACTTTAAAATTTTGAAAGGATCTCCAAACCTCATCTGATGCTTGAGGTACACTCTGTTCTGTCCCTGATCTTACACTAGGTAAGTATTATAACCTTGTTTTTTAACCAGAATAATTGTTATGAATTGAAGCCTTTTGTCTCTGTGATTCATCACCCAAATTTTAGTTTAATCAATTACAGGATTATTTCCGATCCGACTTTCCTTATGGGCAGTACCTAACTTGTCTAATGAATAATCAGCACGAGGTGAATAAGACAATATCATATCGTTTGGTGATTTTTCTAATCCGTCTTAACGTATACAGAATGTCCTTGAACCAAGATCTTGCTAACATTTCCGTACACCTTCTTCCAGTCTCCATGAAGTTTCTGTCTAAAGATTTCTTCAACATCTGCACGCTCTTTTCAGCTGATCCATTGCTGGAGGGATGATATGGCCGGGAATGCAATAGTTTAATATCATGCTTTACACAAAACCTCTCAAATAACTGTTCCGTAAATGATGGGTCATTAGCAGTGACTATAACTCTAGGGTATCCATAAATATTGAAACATTCTGTCACCGGCAGTAGGTCTCTTCATTTCGGGTTGATGTTACTATCCAAGCTGATATTAGATTTGTAAAGCTGTCCACACGAACGAGGAACTTCATGCCACACCAGTCCTTATGGTTTAGGTGTATCGTGTAGAATTGACGCCAGGCTTGTGGTCATGAACGAAAATGTTTCTTGGGAACTTCATTTTTCATTGAAGAGCATGGGGAACAAACATCTACAAAATCCTTAACATCTTTTGTGGACTGAGACTACCAAACCATATCCTTAACAAATTGAAGTAGCTTGGTTACGCCGTTACGGTGACGATGTATCAGCCTAAGATTAATTAGACTTTTAATTTGCGAGGTAATATTATTCTGCATCCCCACCATAAGCTATCATCTTGCTCTGTTATTTGATACCCTTTTCCAAAAAAGTCCTTAGTTTCAGGTGTGTCAAACTACGGCGGTGAATGTTTAGGCCACCCATTTTTAATCCAGTAAATAATTGTTTGTAGTAAATGGTTGCTGATGTAGCTTCCACCACTTCGGACCTTAGTAACGACCCTCCAAATCTGTTGTACATATTGTGCTGACGTTATGCTGTCGCCAGTCTCATCTGTAGTGGGCAATCTCGGTGGGAAGTCTGCCAACTCTACCTTTTCATTGTAAATAATTTAGTAATCATAGGGCGCCATGAATAGCACCCAACGCTGTAATCTGGGTGCAGCTTTGTTGGGTATTTCTTTTCGGTTGAATCTGAGCTTGCTCTTTCTGTAGGCGTTGAGAACAGCTTACCGTTTACCTATATGGTTCCCACACCGTTCTGACACGCATCATTCAATATAATTATATCAGCTTGTGAATTAAAAGGATGCAATATTTATGCGTGTTTTAAAAGCATTCTTTACTTTTAGAAATTCTGCTTCATGCTTGTCAGTCCATTGCCAGTGTACGTTCTCTTCAGCGAATGATATAAAGATGATAATTTTGACAATAAGAATGGCACATGGCGATGGTGAAATCCCACCGTACCTAAAAAGTATTTTAACTGATGAACGCTTTCAGGTGTTTCACATTCCAATATAGGCCGTAGTTCGTCTTCTGATGCTTGAATTCCTTGCACAGATATTTCGAATCCCAAGTACTGAATACGAGCTAGAATGAAGTGTCTCTTCTCCTTCCGGGCCTTAACGTTAGTCTATTAGAAGTTATCAAGTACCATAAAGACACGATAATGGCATTCCTTTTCATCATTGGCATAAATGAGAACATGGTCGAGATAGGAAGGTACTCGTGGAATATCGCGACTAATATCGTCCATGAACTTTTGGAGTACTTGTGCTGCACTTTTGAGCTCGCAGGGAAGTCTCGTTTGCTTGAGTAAACCAATGGAGTATTTACGCAAACATATTGTTGCGAATCCGGAAGTATTTGTAATTGCAGATATGCTTGCCGCAAGTCAAGTAGGGTGAAATATTTGGCTTGCTCCAATGAATTTAATACATCCTTAATTTAATTCAAGGGTAGATAATATTATCACCATATTAAGTGTTTGTTTAAGGTCTAGGGACAAACGGATGTCATTATTCTTTTTTCTTTTCTTTTTTTTTACAGTAACTAGTGGGGTTGCTCAGTACCGATATTAAAACACCCTGATGTTAAAGTTTATCGATTTCTTCTTGTTTCGAACAACATCCCTTAAATGGTACTTTGTATACTTTACGATAAATTGAAACTGCTCCTTGCATTACAGGTATATATTCTATTACAAGTTTAAATTAATTTTCAACTTAATTTAAATAAATAAATAAGTAAAATAAAAAAAATAACATCTTAATACGTTAGCAGGATGTTATCAATTTTCTTGGTAGCAATCTGACTTTGTTTTCTAGTTCCAGTCGCAAAGGAACAAGAATATTTTGTCTCAAACAAACCCACAACACGTCTAGCCATGTTCTTCCCATAATAGGCGTTATATAAACTTTTCTTGTACGACAACAACTAATGGTAAAGTTCTGTTTATCGAATCTTCTTCAACCTAAACCGTAATCTTACCTATGATTTTAACATATTACTTGTAGCACTTCTTAAATTAAATTATATATAAGTGTCTTATTATATGTATTGATATCTGCCACGTTGATTGATGCTCCGGAATCAACTTCAAACCTCAGATAAGTATTTTCACAGACTATATATTATGCAACGGGGTATTAATGCTTACTACGTTTCCTGTCAGAATTAATATGTTTGCTCCAAAACACTTGTTCAATGTGTTCTTTTACATCCGCAATTATACTGTATATGACATGGATGATCCTCCAAATTCTGCTTTGCCGGGAGAGAAACGATCACGCACCTAATATCATACACGGAAGGTTTAAGTACGATGACAGAAATGAATAATAATCAGGATTTTGATTTTCCCAAGCAGCAAAGAACTGTAAAGAAGCAACGACAGCGCTGATCGAAAGAAGTACAAGAACAAGAAGGACTAAAGAATAATGATAGTCATAATTCTGATTTTTATATTGAGGAATGGATTCAAGATAAAGGTTATGCTTATGTAAATTATGAATTAACAAAACGAAATTTGACAACATTTGTGTTAGATTGTTATGTGCATCAAGCATTTATTGAAAGTGCTATGAGGCAAGAGGATTAGATTATTATGACATCCATTATTTGCAAATATAAATACTATTTTTTTAGATTGCTTGTTAACTTTCATTTTGATGTTTCAATTCGATATGGTTGTATAAGACCTGATTAGATAAGATTACAAATCAGATAGTTTTATGGGTAAGACACATTATCTGATTTAATGGAAATGTATTTTATGTTACGATGAAGTAATTTTCTTAATACAATTACAATGAAATGTAACAGAGTTCGTCAAAAGAAATGTTATTTTCAAGGAAAGATATTTTTACATAAAACTGATATGTTTTCACCCAGATATGTTTTAAATATGATATAGAACTTTGTCTTATGGAAAACGTGGTGAGTGAGGTGAGTTAGAGTTGCGAGTAATGGCTACTGTAATATTTTATAGATCTTGGTAATGGGATTACCAAGGTACTTATAAATAAAGATTAGTGATGTAAAAGATGGAATTTAGAGACAAGTGAGATTTGTCTCTGTTTCTTTTTCAAAGATGACAGTTCATGGGAGTCCGGTTCGTGCAAGTTGTAATGCATGAGGTGTGAAGTGAGTCCGGTTATTTGTCTTCTACTAGTATCAGAATTGTGAAGTATTACTCCTACTACAAGTGCTCTATGAAGGAGATTCTGATGTGATGATGTAAAATTGAATTTACAATTAAGGAAGTACTGAAATAAATATGGCTTTAGTTGAGTTTACTAATATGTGGTATCTGTTAGCTACGGCTAGACTTCAGCGATTTCCCGTAATATGTTATGTAATGTTCAGATATACGACTGTCCAGATAATATTGAAATAATAGCATTTAAAATACTACATAGCACTATCTGTGTTGGAAAGAATATCAATTACTTGAAGGAGTGCTATCTGCACAATCGAGGAATACTTAAGTTAAGTATCGATGAAATATGAAATAACGTGCACTTCAATGCATTTGAGTAAGGAGTTCTTTGGTAGATGACAGATACGTTAAAGAGGATAAGCAACTTTATGATTTGTCTAGTTTTATTATTAATTGAGGTGGTAGTCGGAAAATGGACCCATGGATCCTTTGACGGGAGAATGTTTAATTCGATACACCATGTTAAAATCTACTTGTGTACAAAGTTTTATTTCAATAGCTTGTACACAGAGGGAAGTGTAGCGAATTGAATAACAGCATCCATATGGCAATGATATAAAAATCAAACTTTCAATAATTGTTTTCTCGAAACGTAACTTCCGCTTGTGGACCTTTTTTCCAGGTCCAACCTCAATTGTCATTAATTACATGCTTTTCTGTCGGAAAACACATAAGATTGTAGCTCATGTGATTTGGACTATCTTTACTCTGAAACCTCACATAAGATTCTCGACCTACTTGAAGTTGCACATTATAATCAAACTTACATAAGTATCAAATAATCATCACTAATCATGATGGTTTGCTGCAGAAATCCATTTCATTTGCTCTTGTAAAGAGAAACGTATGTTAAAAGATAAAAAGCACCATGTATTTCTTGGTTATCGTATGTGGCAAGCATTGATCAAGGTTTTTCTCTTTCCCTATAACTGATATTTACAGGACCCCGTGAATAGTGTGCATTCCGCTTCCCTTTAATCGCGGGGTCGATTCGATTCTTCAAATCAATAGGAATATTGGATATAAGGTGGCGACTACAAGATTCATTTTAGAGAATTGTATCACTTAACTAAAATTTTGAAAACTAAAAGTGTCATTAAATGTCTGACAATAAACTCATAAATTAAAATGACACGAGTTTGACTTTCCCACATGACCTACTTACATTAAATTTTGTTTCCTACCAAAAGTATTTAATCTGCAACTGAAGAGGAGACTGCAGAATTGACAGTTTAATTAGCATTACGTGGACTTACGTTACTCAAACAAAGCTTCACTACTTTGAAGTGGGATATTTGAACTGAATGAACGAACACAAGGGAAGTTAAAAATCGGCAATTATTACTGCAGTGATTGACACTAAGTTAGAAATAGAAGTTATCTATTATTGAAACTAAATTAATATAAAAGTGATTAATTTGTGGTGTTAGAAAAGGAAAACTGTGCTTTGAAAGATGTTCACCAGGTTAAGAAATACAGAAGCTCTTATTATAAATTACTTGAACGCTCTATTACTCTATATTCGTATCTTTTACCAACTTACCAATTTGTTTCATTCTGGTTGGCTGAAATTCATAAACTAATGGCCCTCCACTGTCTCCCTGAAAAACAGAAATATAAAATTGTTTCAATGTTATTATTACGCTTAACTTTCCGGCGGGCATGCAGATGCGCAGAGTGCACCACGATGTACATTTTTGCTTAATGCCTTTGTGCCCAACAGGTTACTGTCTTGTACCCCTGATCTATTTTTCCAGTGCAGTGTGTGGTATTGCGGTGTGAGGTTGTGTTCTTGTAGCTGATATTCCTGCTTTTCTATTGTATTCTCCACCTGTGCTATTCTGGCGCACTTGGTCGTGAAAATAAATTGATAACATATTTCGTTGTTTATAACACAGCTTCCTCATTATAAAAGATGAAGGAATAGGCATGTAACATCAATGGTCTGACTGGAAACCCACTGTCTTTAGAGATCTTGTACAATTTACCACAACATCGCCGACTTCCATGATCTCAAAAATGAGATAAAATTTGCATGATGAATTAATTTCGAATATATCTAATAAAAATGGTGGGCGTCTTGAATGTGGTCACCTTGTATAACTTTGGAAGAATTGGATTACATTTAGAACGAAAAGCGAATATACAAATAATAATAACGACAATAACATCATTAATATCAATGCCAATAATAAGATTAATTCCATATTATCTTTTTCACTTGATTTGTTTTCTTTCTGTAACATTGTATTTTCTTGACTGTAATATAATAATATAAATGCTGTAAGGTAGTGCAACGAGCGCTTACGAGTTGCATTTAGGTAAGACAAGATTATCTAAACAAATCATGGCCATAAACATTTGTAGTTTGCGCGAGTCAAAAGTAAAAAATGGCCATACACTTTTTGTTTTGAGTGGAGTGAAATAAATTTTGCAGAGAAATCTAAAGAAAAGAAAGAAGTAAAATAAAAAAAAGGAGAGAGGAAGAAAACAAATGGAAAAAGCGAGTTTTTGCAAAGAGAAGTTTCTAAAAAAAATTTTTATGCAAAATAATCATAAAACACGAGTAATTATTGAATTTCTCAAAGTAAGCTCTTTGTAATGAAATGTAACTTTTATGAATATAAGTTTAGTAAAGGTAAAGAAATTTGAAGCGCAAATAGATAAGCAATCTATGAACTTAATTGGTCTAGAAGTTTCTTATTATAGAAAGTACATTGTTCTAGATGTAAATGATTCGTTTTATAAGCAAAATAGCAATTTAGATGTAGGAAGCTCAGCAAGTTGTCTTAGACTATCCTACACAGCAGTATGTTACGTGTTTAAGCAGAAATGTACCCTTTATCCTAAACGCTCTACCGACATAGACGAAATCTGTTAAGCTTAAGAAAGAGAACGTTACATATTAAGTGGCACGCAACTTATGGGGTATAAGCTTATTATTGGATGAGAAATTTTGAGATAATCTTTGATATATATTTAGCCACATTTGTAATTTTTATGAATAACATAAATGAAATGAATAACAAGTCAAATACTGGCACAAGTAGTCCAGAAGATGGAAACAATAAACTTACTAGACGTGCAAAGCGTGCTGAGGCATTGTCTTTGTTAAAGAATGCTAAACAAAAACCACTGAGGGAAGTAACAGAACCTAATACTGGTAATGCTGAAAAGGATAATGTTAATGCTCAGGATATTTCAGTGTTAAATGTATGTCTTGATATGCAGAGAGATTTACAGTCTTTCGCTAAAGATCAGAACAATATTAAACAGAATGTTTTACATTTATCAATACAAATCAAGATTTTCTTGATGCACAAAAATTAGTTTTTGAGAACCAAGAAAAAAAGAAAAATAAGAAGCTAAATAGAATGTCTCAGGTTATTGCCGAGACTGAAATTCTGCGTGAAACAACTAGGAATAAGATTGAGGAACAGTGACAGTTACTTGCTGCTTGTAGTACTAAGATAGCTAACCTAAAGCAAATGCACAAAAGACAAATGGATGAAAATCACATTCTTCACGAAAGAACTGAGAAATTGGAGAAAGAATTAAGCAACATGAGAATGTTGTTAGCTCAGCATGGACAAAATTATCGTAGTAATGGCTATCATAACTCACAACAAAGGAATAGATACGATGATTACTTACTATAATGATGATTTTGACAGTAGAGATTTAAGGCATCATGACGAGGCTGAAAGAAATCCTGCTTTCTCAGATAATAGTATGTCTCTAGATGATAAGCAATACTCGAATGAACGGACATTTATTGAAAGTATTGTTAGAAGGTTAGGTGAGAAAGTGGAACATAATTCATTGTCGCAGGATTATAAAAAATACCTTTGTGTGATGGAGACATCACCATAGAAAGCCCACATATATACTTAGAGAGGCTCACTAATTATTTAGCTTGTATGGAAGTCACACAAGAGGAATTATTGAGTATGATAAAGAGATCTTTAATGGGCTCTGCGGAGTGTGTTCTCTGGCTCCATCGCAGTAAAGCAAAGCCTATTTCAGCAGTATATTTCTGAATATATATGGAAAAGCAGAAAAAATCAAGATAAAAAGAAAGAACTTAAGAATGAACATGTTGATTGGCAAAAGGTAATAATTTTAGTGATAAGATTCAAGAACTTGTGACACAATTTACTACGATTGATGAGAATATATCTCAGGAGGAGTTGTATCGAATTATAGTAAATATGTTACCTGGTCGGTTGCAGTGCTACATGCTTTTTTCCAACTGCAATAACATTGAGGAGCTGTTAATTAACATAGAAAAATATGATTCTTTCCGTGATGTACGTAAAGAGCAGGAGAACGGAAGAGATTTCATTGCTAGAGGTAGGGAGAATGGTACATGGCAAGGAAGTCGCCAATATAACAATAACAACAGCAGACATTTATCAAGACCAAATCGTAACGAGGAGAATGTAACAAAAGGTGATACTCGACAACGTCTCGAAGGAAAGATGGGAATGAATGACATGAAGGGTAATATGAAAAATCCTTGGAATCAGACAGTATATTTGCCGATTGATAGTACTGCATACAGTTCGAGAAACATGCAGTGCAGTTCTCAAGAAACTGACTTTTACAATCTATTTACTTAGAAAGATGAGTAACGTTTCGTCGGCATAAACTTTCGGAACTCTTATCTTGCTCTTGCGTACTTAATAATCTCTGACGTAATTATAATCTGTGAAAATAATACTGAAAAGTAGAGGATCTTGGCCTCTTATGCCAAACCATCGATTATCACCTCTCATTTACTAAAGGCAATGAAGGTAAACTAAAACGTATCGACATAAAAGAGTCGTTTTTGGAGTGAGTTGCAATTCACTTTTGCTGCGCTTTATATTTGTTAATCATGTTAAGCTAGTTAAAAAGAAATACAATGAAGGACGATACAAATATTGTAGAGTGGTTACTGCTAAACTCCTGAAAAGTTGCGTTTCTATAAAAAGGAGCTCCATCAGTTAACTGAAGAGGCTACCAATTAGTGACAGAAGCACTTCGAGGGTGGCTGGAAGATACGTTAAAGAAGAACCAGATACATGTGTTTAGTAAAGTGTTTTGAAGATTAGAAGCCGGGAGTTGTTACTAAAAGAGTTATTTTGCCATTTGTGTATTTGATCCAGTCGGAATTATTCCTCATGTGACCTTGTGGCAAAAGATTCTTTTACAAGAGACTTGTTTAGCAAAAATAAGTAGGGCCACAGAGGTACCTGAAGAAATTAAAAAGGAAATATATGCAATAGGCAGAAGAACTGTCTTACTTGGAAGCAAGTGACATTTCCTACATGGACTACAGAAGTTGAGAAGAATTGATGTTCAATGTATTTTGTAACGCAAGAGAGACAGCTTATCCGACTGCACTAATTTCGAAAATCAGCACTAAAGAGCAAGTTAAGGTACAGGAAGTACAAGCCAAGTCAGAAACGACCCGATAAGGAAAATGACCATGCTTTGTTTGGAATGGCAGCTACCATTAGTGTGAGATTAGCATCTTACGTGATAGGCTTTAGATATTGGAGACATATCAGTCTTTTTTAAAAGAGATTCGGCTACTTTTCTTGCATAGATCAGGCGTGATGACCCAATGAATATTTTGGTCTGAAATCGAGTTCATGAAATAAGGAATTACGTAAGTTAATGCTTTGTTTTTTATATGCTTAGAAAGTTTCAAATTTTATGAAAAGCAATTTATTTAAATTCAGCAAATACTTCAATCTACATGAATACTTCACAAGATACAGAGATAATATAAAAACACCACAGAAAAGAATATCTCTCTTTGCAAAATTTCGTTTTTGCACAAATATGTTTCTTTCTAGAAAATTCCTATTGAGATGAACAGATAAATAATATCACGAATTTTGTGAGAAAAGAAGAAATTACCAGAACGATGTTTTTACAGAGTGGATGAATATTTATAGAGTAATTTTAATTGTATTCATTACTCAGCATAAATTTTATGATCTTTTTAGAATTCGCTTTTATCATTAATTCTCTTTTAAACTGTGTGTGTACTTTTATTGCAGTATTTGACTGTTGACGTATAACTACATGTACACAGGGGCGTAGCGAAAGAGGTACTGTTGGGGGCGGGGGGGGGGGGGGGGAAACATTCGTTTTGCCAAGTTATTGGAACTTCATATTCGTACACAAATACCATTACACATCATGTATAGATAGGTTGGTAACGTAAGGCACCTACAAGCTTCGAGGGATAATGAAACATAAAAGATTAGGAAAAAACCCTTCTAAACCGGGTGGAAATTCGGCTGCATTTGGAGCTAAAGACTGCCAAAAAAGTGGGAAAATCAACTTTAGAGCTTCATATTTCCCACACCATGAACTGTAGAGCTGATACGGCACGCTATCATCAAATACTCAAAGCTGCTCTACCCAAAAATGCACATTTGAAAATTGTGCAGTGGATGCGCAAGAAACTTCTCAAAGGAATTCTGCAATGCCCAGTAATTCTCTGAAGAAAAAGTAACCCGAAATGAACATGAATTAGGCGACTTTCCGTGTGAGTAAAAACATCCACCACCCAACCGTACAATGACATTCTTTGTAATCGATAAGAAATAAACATAACGTTCGTTCAATGTATGTAATTCTTACTCCTGATTGCTATGCAACAATGCATTAAAAAATAAAACAATCGGCATATGGAATTTGCTTGAGATATCAATCTGGGGCAATCAAATTATTGTTACTTACTGGAAACTCTTCATCCCATCATGCAAATTTCGACCCATTTTTAATTAAGAGAATTTCTGGGGCTCCCTACTTTCTTTGGGGAATCCCTTGAGCACCCATTGCGAAATTTTAAAATATGCATTTTTAGATAGTGCAGATTTGAAAAAGTCTTTAACGGTACCAAGCCGCATCAGTTTTACTGTTAGTGGTGTTCGAAATATGAAGCTCTAAGTTCATTTTCCCGCTCTTTTGGCAGCTTGTAGCTCCGAAATGCGTCTGAATTTCCATCTGGTTGACTAAGTTTCCTTATTTTTTTATGTACTATCATCCTTTAAAGTTTACCGATTGAATTGCTTTAAGTGTCCGTTTTTTTCTGAAACCAAAAGCGGGACACTTTGTATTATCATTCCATAATGATATTAATAACAATAATACTGTTAAATTGTTAGTTTCCATATATAACACGTTACCACTACACTAGCACAATGAATTATTTACCATCTGCCAAGACACAAAAGTTAACTAAAACAACAAATCATACCACATATGAGATTTCGTTTTGAGAATTTTTAAGAAATTGTGTAACTCCAAACATGTTGTGTGAAACTTTATTTTTGTAACTAATAATGATTTCAGTGTTGACACCTGAGACTCAGTTTTCTCTGATGTCCATGGAGAAAAGTCATTCAACAGAAGCGTTGGTTGCGGGTAGACAAAATAAACTGGACTATTTTGGACATATTTTTATGGTTTATATGCTTTTCTTTGAAATGAGTGAATAGCTCAGCGCAACGCTTATTAACTGGTATTTTGGATGTATTTTACTCTGTATTACTTTATCACAAGTCAAGTATTACTGGAAGTATTACTTTATCACAAGTTACATACGTCCTGATACACGAAAACTCGACAAAGATTTGTTATTTAGTTCACGCTCAAAGCCCCCATCTTTCTAGAATAAAATCTATTTTTCTATATTTGACCACATTGACACTGAAGAAATAGAAACCCAGTGAAAATGTTCAAGTTCTTGAAGCGGACCAATTATTGTTGCAAGTACTTAGCGTATGTTTCAAGGAAGTCACACGCCATAGTCATCTGTGTTTTCGTTCATCAATCCATCATTTTGATTTTGCATCTTGACTGAATATGGAAGAAACAAATTATCTTTCCTGGAAACAAGATTTTGTTTTAAATCGTTGATTGCTCTTAGAATTTCCATAACTGATGCACTTTCTCCATCAATTTTTAAAATGAATTAATTAGAATTGATTCTATTTTGTACGCAATAAAAGTTCTGAATATGAAATAAGAATAAAAAGGTTTTCAATACTGTTGAACATTTACTTTGGCTTAGAAAATATGTTTTTAAAACAGAAAACAAATTTAAAATTCGTTCAACGGCAGGTATTAGTGCCAACCACTGTTCTTTGCTGAGCTCCGATAGTTTTATTTTACACAATAGCTGGTGTTCTTTTTAAAGTTCTACTCTAGAAAAACGAGTAAATTTTAACTATAATATTTTCAACGTCAATGGGGAATAAATTAAAGGCAGACTGAATTTCATTATTATGTGTGCACCACATTCTAGATCAATCAAACCTCGTCACTGAACACTGTGAACTGTTTTGTAGCACAAATGCACAAAGGAAAAACTTGAGCGGCAAACTAATTTCATACAGTGGAATGGACAGTGTTGTCAACTCCACTCTCTTTTGAAAAAAGCGGGACATTTTCGAGTCCACCAGATTTTTCGGGGGACAGAGGGACAAACAGCTTTAAAATAGAACTGTCCCGCCCAAAGTGGGACGGTTGGTCACCTTAGAATTTTTACACACAGATAACGCTTTTACTAGAATAGTTAGCAATGACTTCCACCAGTGCAATATTTCTTCCACTTTAATCCCCCCCCCCCCAGAAAAAATACGAATAAAGGCATATTCTTCTCTGTTTCAACTTCAGCTACTAATTTATAATAATACCCATAAATGTATCTTATTTTCAGTAACATTCAATTTGTAAAAGAATACTGAATGGAGAACGGAATGGAATAATGATCTCAACTATAGGTCCAAATGGGGTAAAGAACACATCGGAAGAGATCATTAAATTGAGATTTCAATATAATTCACTCCAATGATTCGATCCACGTTAAACTAAATCATGTTAAACTAAACCACACCAACTTTCAAAACAAAATCAAATCTTAAAGATGCATTGTTGCCGGGATCCAAATAAAAGACACAGCGAGTGCAAGACAATGGTAATGGCAATGAAATTACAGTGGGGCCAGAAATGATAAAATATTCTGCCTAAACTATTTTACATTTACCAACTAATGAATAAAGTTGGTAATAAGACTAAAAACGCATATTATACATAAAAGATGGCAACTTGTATAATATTGAAATGTGTTTTGCCAACTATTTCTATACGATTGGCAAATCACAATTATAGGTCTATGTCTCTATCTTATTAAATTTCATGATGTAACAGCAGGTGGAATTTTGCGATTTTTTTTCTAGATAGATTGGGAAAACACACATCCATACAACATTATCTTTACATTATTCGTATTTATACTTTAAATTTTATTTTACAACGATGAGAAGAACTAAAAATTTTAATATATCCGAGCAAGAACACCAGAGATGTAAAAAGTTCAGCCAAGTTCGTCAGCCCTAAGAAGTGGCGAAATGGAGGATAGATGAGCCAAGTTCTTTGCCGACAGCATGTGAAAGGAACACTGGAAGTTTGCGCAACGTGACAAGGTTGATGATCTTCAAACCATAAGGTTGGTGGCGCCTTAACCCCCCACCACCAACCCTAAGGCTCGAATATCCTGAACCTTGCCACCTTGCGCCAACTTCCACTGTCCACTGTTCCTTTTACATACTGTCGGAAGGAACTTGGCTCA
>JAGDQP010014058.1:34882-46144 GCA_022664845.1 Lepisma saccharinum | reverse complement strand
ATACGTAGAAAATCATATTCATTAGAAATTAAGCGCACCTGAAAATATATCGTAATGAGCAGCGTGTATAGCGAACACGTGGACATTGTATAAACAATAACATACATGTTTATAGAACAAACATGTGGTTATGTAAGTAAACAAATAATACATACACATTGGAGCAGACGATGGTCAACTCCTCAAACTAACACCAGATGGAGCAAATAACGGGAGACAGAGCTTAAACCGTTCGCAGTTTGCTAAGAAACTGGAACATCCTAGTACGCAGTTCGCTAAGGAACTGGTACTATCCTGCATAGGTAGTTCGCCAAGGAACTGGTGTGCACTCTCACACATAAATCCTAACTTAACCTGTAAGTAGTTCGCCAAGGAACTGGTACAACCACCTGACACGTAATTCGCTAAGGAATTAGTGTCATCCGCACACGTAGTTCGCCAAGGAACTGGTGTGTACTCTTACCTTATATTTCTCCGTACGCAGTTCGCCAAGGAACTGGTACAACTTCCCGACACGCAGCTTGCTAAAGAACTGGTGTCATCCTATTCTCCATAAACTGATCACTCTTTATTTAGACATCTTTAATCATTTATACTCAGATAGCTGTAAACTGTATTCTTCGGGACGTTAATCTTATTAACTTTGTTCTTGTATGTAAATAAAGGGTTGAGGGCTAAAAAGTACTCCAGTAAGCAATAAGAAATATTTTATTAAGGCGGAAATTATCAACACATGACAAATATTTATGTCAAGATACAAAAAAATGCCTTTCTAAGGTACATTTTATTCGGATGATACATTCTTCATAGATACATCAAACATGAAAATAGGACCTTAAAAGATCAACCTAGATGGGGAAATACTTAAATATGGTCAATTTACTTGGATGATCAATTAACAAGGATGAAATCTGATAAGACGTGTTACAACATTAATTATACAAAAATAAAACTTTCATCTTAAATTAAGGAGCAAATGTCAATAGTGTATAGATTAAACTAATTTAACACATGCTTACTTGACAATGTTACTTATAATGGTATAAGCGTTTGATGTACGCATTGTAGCTAAGAAACCAATAACTAGTTGATAATTGCTTAGGATATTTTGCAGAGAAAATATTGTTTAACTCACCTGTCGCAAAATATGGGCGATTCTGAGCATAGACAAATGAGACGTATGCGCGAATAAAAGTCAGTGTGTAATCTTTTAACATAGAACTTAGACCTTTGTTCGCTCATACGTCTCACATGTACGTCGTCAGCTTGTAAAAGGGTATTGTGACTAGGACCGTCCATATATGCCTTACGCTGAATTTTGTTTATCAGGTTTTAAACTAAATTTAATGAAATCCGCCCGCTATGTTCACACTCGACAACTATAATCATCTCCAAAGAAGCCCAAATTAATTTGGATAGATCTAAATTAGAAACAGCAGAAATTAGGAAATTTTGCGAAAAGGAAGAGGTGGACATAACATATATGCATTAGCCATATACCTACAAAGGAAAACTGATCAATATTCCACTGAGTGCTGTAACAATACTGCCTGAGGATCTGAATAAAATGATTGCGATGGTGCTTTTTAATCGGCAAATAAATACACTCGTACACCTAAAATATGCGGATAAATGGACGCTCTGTGTCGATATAGCAAGGGGAAAACATAAAATAACAATTGTGAATGTATATTGTCGATTCTCCATCCCGAGGGAGATCTTCGTCTAAAAGATGGAAGACATATTACCTGGATTTTTTTATAAGGATATAATTATTTTGGAGTATTTCAACGCTAAGTTTTCGCTCTGGCACTGCCGTGATACAGATGACATCGGACAGATATTCGAAGAGTTAATAGAACAACATAACCTTGTGGTCTTAAACAGAGAGGGGACAACCACCTACCTTTAGAGGCAGAGCCGGAGCGGAATCAAACATAGACGTTACACGGTCTAGGGGAGATATTTCAGATTGTATATTTAACTGCATTGTTTATGACTGTGCAACTACTAGTGCCCACAACGTTGTCCGCTTTAATATAGAATTCAACAGAAATGAAACTGATGGAGATGAAAATGAAGGAAAGAATACGAAGTATAACACTAGTAAAATAAATAATCAGAAATTTGTGGAAAAACTGAAACTTCCGCAAGTTGAACATAATTGTAATCTGATGGAACTGACTACTATCCTAGAAGATGCAATATGGACAGCAATTAGAAGTTCAGCTCCCAAAATTAAACAGAGCCAAAAAAAATAACACCTTTTTGGACGGATAGCCTTAATAAATTAAAACGAAGAATGAAGACGAGCAGGAAGAGCTACAGAGCGGCAGGGGATCACATTTTGAGAGCTATAAGGCTGCAGAAATACAGAACATAAAACAACAATTCGAGAAGGAGCTGAGAAAGACGAAGAAGATAACCTGGAAGACATTTGTAGAAGAGAATCTAAGCTTAGATATATTGGGTGTGCCGTACAAGATTATAATGAGAAAAGTCAAAACCAAAGGATCTCTAAACACACTTGAAGATGACCAAGACAACTTTACTACTAATTGAAAAAATACAAAACAATTGCTCTATCAAAAACTATTCCCTGATGACCATATCGAGAAGGACAACGAGGATAACAACAAAGCAAGAAATGAAGCAAAACAACATCCAGACTATGATAATGAAAACCGCGATGAAATAATTGTTTCTAATGATCAAGTAGCGGATATATTAAAGAAACTAAAAACAAGAAAATCTCGGGGATCAAATCAAATTAAAAATGAGATCTTCAAAAATAATCAACAATTATGGACACCTTATTTAACTAAATTATTCAATGAATGCATCCAACAAGAAAAATTTTGCGGAATCATGGAAAAAGGCTACCCTTACAATCTTCCTTAAAAGAGATGATAAGGATAAATGTAACCCAAAGTCGTATAGACCGATATGCTTGCTAAACACGATCAGCAAGATATTTGAAAAAGTCAAAGCTCAAATAATCAATCAAAAAAGGAACGAGCTGGGTAACTGTAAACTACAATATGGTTTCCGTGTGGGTAAATCGACAGAGGATATTAATTAATCAATTAATTATCCAAGACTATATAGTCACTAAAAGAAGAAAATTGTAAATATGTTATTGTAATCTTCTTTGATATTATGTGGGCTTTCGACAATTTGTGCTGTCCCTCATTACTAGTGGAACTAAAAAAGCTAAATAGTCATAATAAATTATGGAAAGTCATTGAAAATTACTTTAAGGATAGGGTGATAGAGGTGGAAACGGCGGACGGTGTCGTGGCGAAGACTCCTAGTGGGGGCTGCCTCAGGGATCGGTCTGGGACCTGCCCTTTCAGCCTTGCCTAGAGATGCTAAGCGGGATGCAGCAAGATTAGAGGGTGGTGGGATATGCCGACGACCTGGCGGTCGTAATAAAGGAAAGTAGTCGTCTTGACCTGGAAACTAAAGCCAACGAAATTACAGGGAAATGACATTGTGATGTAGAGGAAACAAGCTAATAATATCATCTGAAAAGAGAAAATATGTGCTATTTAAAGGCAGATTAAATTACAACAGAGAACCAATAATTAAAGTTAATGTTAAGTCAATTAAATAGAAAGATAGATCAAATATTTAGGCCTAACATTGGATGAAACGTTAAATGTTAGACAACATACGACAATTGTCAAGAATAAAGCAGTCAAAGTAACACATAAGTTAGTTAATATTGCAGTAAATGAATTTAAAATTCCCATGAAAATATTACGAATATACCACGATGTCATAATAAGAGCAATTGTGGGCTTCGCCGCGAGTCATCGACTAGACGATGTTACACAAAAAATAACAATTGATCAAGCGCAATGACAACTACTTTTGTCTTTCAGGCGCCTATAGAACTACTACAACTGAGGCTCTCCAGCTCGCACTGGCTGTTCCCCCACTCCATCTCCAAATTAAGAAATTAGGCGCCATGTATTGGCTAAAAAAGAAAGAGCAACATAAATTAATTAAAATTCTAAATAGACCTACAGAAGACGTTTCTGAAATCAATTCTATCGTGGTCGAGGCATGGCAGAACCAATGGAACGCAACCGATATAGGAAGAAAATTATACTCAATTTTCGAGCATTGAGGAACGATTAGATATGCAGCTGGAAATTACGGGAGGTTTAATGCAATATCTAACTGACCACGGTCCCTTTCGACAGAAGCTGCACAACAGATGAACATCGTCGAGGACAATATGTGCCATACTTGTGGGGTGGTGGCTACGCCCGAGCATATCGTTATGCGATGCCAAGAAACTGAGCATCTTGCAAGAGATGAGAGAGAACTCCTAGGGGAGATCCCCGTCACAGACGTTCTGCGAACTTTGGAACTGGCGGCCCTCAGGCGACTAACAGATAAAATTTCCAACTACTATAAAAGAAAATTTTTTAACGGCATGAATCACCGAGTACAGGAGACAAGATAACGGAAAATCTTTACTTTAAAAGTAAGCTAGTGACAACCGCGTCTATTAAGAAGCAGAACTTAAATGTGAAGTGAAATAAACTAAAATTGTGAATACAATTAGGATAATTGTGTCTGCTGGAGCCCGGAAGAACTAGCGCCTTGAGGCGGAAACCGTCACAAGAGAAGCTCTATGTGTGTGAGTGTCTGAATGGAAGAGGTGCTGATTAATACTATAGCGAGTAAGGAAAGATAATAATTCATAATTGTACAAAAACGCTGATCTTCTGGAACCCGGAAGCAAAACGGCTAGATGAAACAAGTGGAATGAGTGAGAAGAGAGTGTGTGAGTTAAGTGAAATTTTGTGTAAAGTGTGGAATAATGGAAACGAGACTGTCAGAGTAACCTGTGACAGAAGATGATGCAGTTAGTACCAGGACTGGGATGGCGAAAAAACTGTGTATTTACCAAAGCATCCACGCGCACCTAATGCTATTTTTGCTTTTTATCTTGTCACAGGAAGACGAGGAAGCCATACGAAGAAGCAGCTCAAGTTATGTGTTGTCCTGTTTTGTCGTTGTAGTGTCCTTGTCCCCTTGTTTTACTCCTTAAAAGTTATCTACTTTATGTTTCTTTGTTGTTTTTCTAAATAAATAGGATATAGGTAGAAAGGTTTCCCCCCTTGCAAAAGGTCCATATATGATATTAAGGCCAGGAGAACATTCTCGACGCCTGGCAAAAACCCGTCCCGCAACGCCCGAAATCAGACTGATGGAACACATGAGCTTTTTGGAATGCCGGAACACCGGTAATCCAAGAATCTCTAGAAACATGCCAGCCCCAAGGCAACGACAGCGAATATCTGCTCGTGATGCACGTCCCAGAAAGTGCAATGGATGCAAAGAGGCAGGGGTGGAATGCGAGTCCCTAAAATATGTCAATATGTATGCCTTGAATATGAATTTCGGGCAAACTTTCATAAGAAATCGAGGTACGGTCGGTATGTTTTGCTGCTGTCCTACTCTGTAGCCGCCTAAAGGGTACAGGTCATTGAGGGCCTATAGGCACTAATCATGCACTTCATGACATAGACACAAATGGCGCGACCCGAATCTTCCAAACCAATACCAAACGGAGAATTCACTCACAGTTATATCCCCGGGCGGCTTGATTGTTCTGCGTACAAACGAACCTTAGAGTAGAAAAAACAGACCACATCGAAAGAGTTTCTTCGATGCCTCATACTCTTCTCCACTAAACGATCTGTGACTGCTGTGAATCGGGAAAGCTCTTAAATTGGTCATATCTAACGATCTCACTCTCACCCCAGTTAGTTTTCCGAATTCTGAGACACTTATCTCCGTAACTCCAAGATTTCTTTTCGTTAGATGATATTAATTAATTTTCAATTTCTATAGCTCTTTGGCATTTTGTGATGAAAATTTAAGTTATTTCAGTTTAATCCATTAATGGATAAAATGCTTCCAAGATCGAACCATTCCAAAATAATGAGCACAGCAGCTATTCCTACTGTTCGCAGCTTCTCCTTCTTGTGTTTTGTTACCTGGGTCCAAATACTGTTATCATATAAGTAATACAATTTAATAATGAGGTATATGATTTTGTCCACTCGGAACCAAGAATGCTTCATTTTTAGCTTGGATAGGAAATCTAATTGCAACTTATATTTCCAGAGCCAAAGACCATACTGAGACATTATTTATGAACATCACTTGCATATTTAGTCTAAGTCGTTTTAGAAGAAGACTTAGATTAATGCGTGACTCTATGGGAATTGCAGGTAAATTAACATACACAAATCTTGTAAGATTTCTAATATTGCATATATCTTGAACAAAATGAATTTTATAGCGGATAGTTAAACATAACTGATTCCGCAATGGATATATTTATAGTAAACATTTGAAACCATATTACTATTATGAGGTAATTATAAATAGTGGGCTAATTATGTAAAATCATTTGCATTTATCCTTACAATCTATATAACGGAAATAAGACCAATTTTATTGAGACCAGTGTATTTTCATTAGCACTTTAAACGTGATCTTTAAATGTGTTCTATAAAAGCCGTTTGAAAAGTCTTAATTAGTTTAACTCACTCGTGCCTCTAATACCTTGGTTGCATATGTCAGTGTTTAAACAACATCCTTTCATTGATTGAACTGTTATTAACGTCCTCAACGAGCTGGGGAGCTTCTGAGAAATGGAACTTCTGTTCTTCGCAAAGAAAACTAACAATTACTCTGTTTGGGTATATTATACCCAAACAGGATTTGAACGCGTTACCAGCCATCTCCAAGCCATCCAAAGCTTCAGCATGGTTTGAAGTTGTAGATAAACCAGAAGGAGTACAGGCGAAGTTTGTATAGACGAGTATTTAGAAACAATAAATCAAATTGCAAGTGTTATGTGTATAATATTTGCGTTTTCTTTACTTAAGAGGACAGATCACTGTAATAGTCGTCCTATGAGCAACATCGGCGTGGTATGACTATTTCTGTTGACGCCTCCTGAAAGTAATTGCATATGAGAAAATGGATTAAAATAACGATTGCAGTATGGCATATGTGGATATTAATTGATTACTGTATATGTTACTTTATTAAACATGGTATTCGCTTGTTAGGATCGTTGCAACACGGAACGTCATGTTATATTATCGGTTAGACACTAGGTAATTGACACGGGTTTGCACGTATTAATAATATTTGTTTTATTTGTTTTCCTGTTGAATAATTTAAAACTTAATTCCATTGAGTATCAATATAGTTAGCAGTCTTTACAAACAATTTGCAAAATCTAGTACATCATCAAACATTTTTAAAATATAGCTTTATATATGTAAATCCCATTAATTAGAAATGTATGGTTATTTACATTATCTCTTTATATAATTAAATCAGGCTGACAAGTCTATTGTTCTTATCTTTATTGAAAAAATGCATAGCAAGCGTTACTTTCGACAACAATGAAAGATACGTGTTTTTACAATAAAAATAAGTGTAACCGTCTTTTCAACCCCTTTTAATTAAATTAGGTATGTATGCAATATCTTAATATAATTATGTCCGTAAATATTGATCGACAAAATTAGTTTTCCCCTCATATACTGTGGCAATTTGAAGGACTATACGATATACTAAGGTCAAATTATTTTTACAACGCTTTACACATTGAAGTTCTGTTGCAGCACCATCTCAATCATAATCTAAACATCTGTTATTAAAGCATTAAAAACGAAAATTGTAATATAAAATATTTACTTCAAGTTAAGGTTCATTTGCTCATTTTAAACTATCAGGAGGGAGTGATATCATTACATTCCAGAGGTAATCTGAGTTGCTCGAAACCTGCAATCTTCTTCAAAACGATCACATTTAAGTTTCAATTGGGCTTCGAAAATTGCTGTTTATCTATCTATTTTATTCGTGCTAAAAAATTTGTTCTTTTTGGACATAGACTATCATAATGTTACTAATTTTGCATGAGTTATGTGTTATATCAAGAGATGATCAATTTTTACATTATAAACATCGGTCATGTATGTATCTTCTAACCCTTCGCTTATATTGCATTCATCTAGATACTTTCATTGACATTAGCTCTACGTTTAGAAAACTACTTTCTGTACAAATTCCCTTCTCGTTAATATACTAATGATGTGCAAGGGAGCAGCATATGACGAAAAAATTATTACTTCCATATTTTAATGAATGTTGCCAATGTTATTAGAGGCCGGTTACCACTTTGCAAAATCTGTTCTGGTCTTGGTCTTGACGCTCGCCTCACACACTTGAAAATTAAAGATTGTAAGGTACAACGTTTATATGTAAGGTGTCTTGTCGATTTGTTACATTATGTCACGTATACCATAGGAATGCAATTTAATATAGTGAACAATAACTCTATATACAAATTCCTGAACTAACCCTGCAGCACGCCAATAGATGACAAACAGTGATGCGTTCGAAGCAAGAGAATCCTGTAATATAGGTAAAAAAGCGTTCACGTGCACATTGCTGTATTAATATGCAGGGTTGTTAAGGTGATAACTTTGCGATCACGTACAGTATGCATGCGTTTTCTAAACGTTCTACCATTTCTTCCCATTTCTTTTATTCGACTAATTCATCTTATCACTATTCATCGGGCCTGAGCCAAAGTCGTCCAAAGGCCTTCAAAATTAAAGGTGTACTTCGCATAAGGGTCATTAACTGCTCCTCAATTGATTGTAATGACATTTTGCACATACTATCTAGACAATATGAGAGTTCCAATAATTCCACGTGAGATACTCAACATCAGAATATAAAATGTTTCTTCTAACCATCAGCCGCCTTCAGTTACAAAATGATTTTTGATGTTCTTCTACATTATATGAAGATTATTTGAGCGAAGTATCGTTTTGTAACTAGTCGGGTCTGATGGTTAAACAACATAAAGATTCCTAGAAAAGGCTCAATTTTTATAAGTAAAATATAATGTTTAAATAAGAAAATATTTTTTACAGCCAAGCCGGTAACAAATATAGTATTTCTGTTTACAATGAAACATGGTCATTATATTAGTACTTTTCAAGCAATATTTGGATTTGATAGCTTAAGCCATTCTGGAGATATCTGAATTTATTTCGAACAATAGTATAAACATTAGTATCTGGAAGTACTAACTTTTTTAGTATAAAATGTTTCTTTTAACCATCGGCCGCCATCAGTTACGAAATAATTATTATATATGTTCTTCTACATTACATAAAGATTATTTGAGCGAAGTATCGTTTTGTAACTATTGGGGGTGATGGTTAAACAACAGAATTTCCTGAGAAAAGTGCAACTTTTATAACGAAAATTGGACGTTCACATAAGAAAACTAATTTATCTCCAAAATTGTTAAAGATATTGTCTTTTGGTTACACAGTACAACCTGCTCATTATATAAGTAGTTTCCATCCGAAACTTGTATTTGCTAGCTTACGCCATTCTTGATATATCACAATTTATTTTAATCAAAGCTTTATACATTACAATCCGCAAGAATATATATGTAGAGTATAAAATGTTTCTTGTATCTATCAGCCGCTATCAGTTACAAAATGATGTTTGATATTCTTCTACACTATATGGAGAATATTTGAGCGAAGTATCGCTTTGTAACTAGTGGGGGCTTAAGGCTAAACAATACAGAGTTTCCTGAGCAAAGTGTATTTTTATAACGAAAATTGAACGTTTACATAAGCAAACTAATTATCTCCAAATTGGTTATAGTCTTTTGTTTTACACTGTAACTTGCTCTTTATATTAGCACTTTCTATACAAAATTTGGATTTGATAGCTTAAACCATTCTGGAGATATCACAATTTATTTTGAACTACACTAGAAAAAACAATAATGCTGAAGTGGGCATTTTTGCACACGCTTTCCATGATAAACGGAAGTGGTATGGGCATAGGATTTTAATTATTGGAACTCTCATATTTCTTTAGATATTACGTGCAAAGTTTCATCAAAATCTGTTGAGGAACAGAAAACGGCCCTTATGCCCACTACTCCTTTACATTTAAATTGAAATTACGTTTGTGTCTTCGATTATATCATGAACATAAAGATGAAAAAACGAGCCAACATAACATTTTCCTTTATACTAGCTATATATAGGCAAAAAAGATACATTAAACATGATTTACTAAGCATACGACGATGAGGAAATGAGTTGTATTCAATGTTGAAAGTGACACGAAAAGTTCGTTGAAAACGGAAGAAAGTCCGTTGAAGGGGTCGAGCGATTTGTAAGAGCTTACATGAGCAACTCACTAATAAATATGCAAAGAATTTGAATACTTGCGCATGTAGATAGTCGGAGGATGATCAATGACAATACTGAGATTGTTGATGTGCCCTACGGGTCACTGCAAACAGCCATAACTCCGGAATTGAACCCGCGGCGTTTCGTTGCCAAGTTTGTCCCTATACCTGTTTAACTGTGAGAAGCAGAACCACCGCACCGAAATCGGTCAATATATCTGTGGGTGATTTGTCTAATCTATCACAAGATCTCATGTTGGTTCGTTTGTCTATACTTCTAACCATGATATGATTGCAGTCTAACACACACCTGTGATCACATAGCACCAGTAGAACAACTCCCGATGTAAACATAGCCGTATCACTTGTCACACCCTTTATCGATATTTCAAGTCACTCTCGTTGCAAGCCCAACCCAGTGAATATCGTGCTACAGGACTAGCCTGCTTTTTAATACAGTCGTATATGAGTTAGGACTACAGAAAAGTGTATTTAGTATATAAGTCTACAGTTATTAGCAGTTTCATCATAGTAAATTTGATAACTATCATTTTGTTAGCGTGTAAGTACTTTGATACTGAAAACTAACATATGTAGTGAAAGAAAAAAAAACTGAAGTTCTTCGGTCAGTTGTTTATGGAGGAGTAACTTTTACATGTTATTTTTTTCCAATGACGAAAAAATCCTTCTAATTGACTCATGGTCTACAAGTTCAAAATCTTGAAATATTCAGACACAGTCTTGAAGTATATGTGAAATAATTTCTAATTACTTCTTAAATAGTCAAATAAGACTTACACATCTTTGCAACTGTTGCACATGTTAAGCCTTTCGTTATAATAGTTCCGCAAACCTAGACATTCTGGATTAAATAAGAGACTTCAACATGAATGTAGGTCTTAAAATGACAATTCGATAATTCTAAGAACGATATTTTCACCACATTAATGAATAAAATGTATTTTATGCAAGTCATTATA
>JAGDQP010014058.1:12410-29253 GCA_022664845.1 Lepisma saccharinum | reverse complement strand
ATATATATATATATATATATATATATATATATATATATATATATATATATATATATATATATATATATGTGTGTGTGTGTGTGTGTGTGTGTGTGTTTGTGTGTATATGTATGTGTGTGTGAGAGTTGCAAACATATTTCATATAGGTCTTATGTGCATCGAGTTCCTTGATATTTTATCTTAGCAATTGTATGTGTTCCTTCTGTGTATTAAATGTTTTTATGTTAAATATATCTTTTATAAGTGTTTAGAGTTATCTCGGGTTTCGTGATACCTCATCTAAAGAATTTATATGTGTGTCATTTGCACGATGAAAAAGTGTGTGTGTGTGTGTCTGTAAATGAATTATGTGAACAAAAACTTTAAATATTTTATTATATGAACTATCAGTATTGGTCCAGGTATGGCGAATGTAAAATATGCCATAAATATATTCAAGTGAAAACATTACAAACATAGTGCTTTTATCAAATAATCAGCTGATTAATATCATACTATGTGAATATCTCGTGTGCAACAACCATATATTTGTCTCGTCTACCTGTAATAACTACGTTCCAAGTTCTAGAGTAAGAACAATTATCACTTATTTTTAGTTATTTCGTAACTTTTTTCTTTCGGTCACTATGAAGTGGGGTGACTTCAATATAACATTTCCAAGTAGACATAGCTTGATGTTCAAACATTTATTTGTTAACTAACATAGTAAACAGAAATTATAATAATACAGACACTATTCAACTCCTGTTCACTATTCTTTCCTTCTTGAAATCTAATGGAGTGTAACAAAACCGCAGGTGTTGCAACCCTGTGTGCAACCAATATATCCAATTTCTCTTATTTTCACAAGGAGTCATAGGAAAAGTCCTCTCTTCCCCTCCCTCTTCTACAACCGCTATTTCAAACAGCTTGTCGACAGTCGATACTCTGAGAAACGAATTGGTAAAATGCCTGTAAAATGACTGGATCGATCTTCGAACGCGACGCCGTCAACATGCACTAAACCAAATTTATAAATTAGTCACATGAAAAATCCATCATACTTGTCGTCTAGATTCAAATTTCTCAGTGATACACATTTTTGCAACACCCGCTCTAAGGAAAACATTCGTCCCAGTGTAAAAACATGCATCAGAGTTCTACTCAAAATCTCTGAGTGTGTATAATACTTGAACTTGCAGCAAAATACTAGAACACATTGGGGACTCCGGTTCTTTATTATTATTTCTACACAATGTTAAAGATTTTTTATACCAGGAACATTTCTCACTAGACGCACAGGCATACAGATCAACATGAAACAATCTTATATTATTATTGTAATTATTGTTATTATTTTCTCTCCTGTTAGTCCTTATGTATAGGTTGTATTTTTCTTTCTTTTTGTAATTGCTTTATGAATGTATAATATTATATATTTCTTAATTTATATTTGCAATTAATAAATTATGTGTTTTAGTGTCCAATTATTAATCTGATGTAAATTTAATGTAGGATTTTAAAATCGCTGAGTGGAAAAAGGTTATGCCTTAACTCTTCAATTAAAAAAAAGAATGAATGAAATGAAATGAAATAATTAAAATATAATTTTGGAACGTCAGAAAATATATTCATTAATACATGGGACCATTTTTATACAATTCTTTTATAATGTTTACTGATTTATATCTTCAAATTTGATATTTTAAACATGTTATCTCGGTATTGAATCGCATCTGTTAATGTTCATGTCACATGTTGAAATCTGTTATGAAGGAAACTTCACTTCAGCTTATTAACTTATTATGTCATAACCAATTTTACCGTCTTTAGTAAATTAAGGATACGTTGAAAAATTTAATTTTATATATCACTTTTCAACTATACTGTTATGTCATTCCCTTCATCTTTGAGAGCTTTGGTTATTAGTTGAATTAGAGCCGTCATCGTTATGGCCTCATGTATCCACGAACGACAGGTGTTTTTAATTTTAACAGCACTGAGTTCGCATCATTAAGACGGATCAAATCCAATCGTTATTAAAATGGTCTCTACTACGTCTAGTTTACCTAAGAATAATGCGATTTGAGACGATAAACATTGGGAAAGTGATCAGATGTAAATGTGTTAAGGCTTATAGTCTACCTTGTCTGAGGCAGACAGGAACCTGGAATTGTTATTGTTGCGTAACTTGTAGGCTAAACTAAAGTTTCCACTCTGATACCTACTAGGTATTTTTGTAAAATTTATTGGATCCCGTATAATGAAATAACATTTTGTTAATAAGACAACAATAATGTGCACAGGTTCTTCTATATCATTGCGCAAAGTTATGTTCTGAAACGTTTTCTGGTGCAGCATATTTTATAATCGGCTAAATAAAGAGTTTGAGAAGTTTAGTTTTGTGACCTCCTGCTATGAATAAACCGTTTCTGCATGCTTCATTGCTTTGAATGTGTTTCTGATTGTGTAAAGCATGATGTGTAAAATAAAACTGGAAAGTGTAGAGCAATAATTTCTTTATTAAGAAAATGTTTTCTCTTAGGTGCATTCCTTTTTGATCAAGTCCTGATTGATTTTGTTTCAAAAGCTGTTTTTGTTGTGTCAGGCTTTTAAATAATAGACTTTGATATAATTGGTCTTCACCATAATATATGTGTTCTTTAAGTGATAGAAATTGAAAATATGAATAGAAGAGTGTCAGAAATATTTCCGACTGATAGCAAAATTCAGCCTGTTGTTTCATATGTAAAAGCAAATATTGTTCTATTTCAGTGTTAGATAGTTTAATAATTTGAATTAAACGAAATAAAGTTCTTAAACAAAAAGGATCTACATTTAATCTGTAAGTAACACAAAAGTGGTAAGGATACCGATTTATGCAACATAAATTTAATATAAACACTATAGTATACTCTGAAGTTTCATAATATTAATTACTATCTCAAACAGAACTTCAAAAAACCATTTATTCTCAGCATTGGTGTTTAATATCACAATCAAGTATGTCTTAAGCCTGAACTTCAAAGACACTTCTAATTTAACTTCCAATTCTGAGAACTTAGGTTAGTTAGTAACTGGAAAGGACAGGCGACTATTGTAATTAAAATTATTACATATTAAGTAATCTGTAATATTTGTATTATATATAACGACAGTCTTCAATTTTAGGGTAAACATAAAATGAAGTAAATTTGCGAGTTAGGTTCTAGTTTTAAAATGAACTTTAAAATTGCTCTTAAAATGTTTTCATCAAAAATGCTAACATGCCCGGTCGTTGAAAATTTGAATTTTTAGCAACAGTTTCGGAGTTTCAGAAAATGCAGTATGTGACAACGGCGGATTCAAACTCCTTCAATAGTTACCAACTCACACAACAGAGATTTAATGAAAAAAAAAACCAACAAAGAAGGAAATTGCAATTGACGAATGCAATATTACAGAATATATATTATTATTACAATCATTATTATTGTTAGACTTGGTACTACTATTAATAACGGTGATTGTCGTAGCAATTTTGGTTCTAGTTGACAATAGCGATAAGTGTCCAGTACTTTGTACGCTTAACTTCAGGGTAATAGGAAAATATGCTGATTTGAACCTCCATATTAAAACACATTCAGGAACTTCTTACAGTTCTTCACGACCTAATTCGAATTAAATGCTAAGTTTTCAAAAACGTCTACAATTTGGAATTACTTGCATATATATAATATTTGTTACAATACAATCTACCGTAGTCTATTAAGAAAACAATGATAAACAAGCACGTACAAAAATACTGCATAAACGTAGTGTACATTGAACCCGTACACAACTGTGTATAACAGAAAAACACGAGAAGGCAATGTGAGTCATAGGCTGAAACCGTAAAGATTACCCAAGTCCCATAATCTTAACCTGAAGTTACTTCGATTACGCGCTAGAGTACCTTACTCTCTACTACACACATTATAAATGGAAGGACTTCGACGTAGAATATATATAAATACCCTATAAAATAGATCCATGTACTGAAATTTAACGTCAATTTCCGTCCAGCATCCTTAATTGAGGTTCTAATTTAAATTCCTAAAAACGAAACAAACTATATAAAGGAGAAATGCTGGGTTTAGCTGAATTATAGTAATCACATTGAATACGTAACTTTCAAAACACTTAATCTTTAAGATATTTTATAAAAGTTTCCAGAAATCAAAGATTTTAGAGACCTTGAATAATATTTTCTCACTTGTGTGCTCCTTAATATTCAGTAATGTTCAGCAATCGATGCTATGGCTTCTAAAACTATTTTAGCTAAATTGAACAAAGTCCAATATTTCTTTATTCGGATTGTGTAAAATAGGATACCGAACCTTCTACATAATTCAAACGAAGTTTAATATAAAATTCCCTAGACAAATTGCTACTTTCCGACATCTTTTCTGCATCACGAAACCGAGACTGAATTTGATTCAGCAATATTTTACGTACAAATTATCAGTCTCATAACTCTCTTCGTCGCGGCTTGAATTTTCCAAAAACAAAAGAAAGTTCATAACAGAATGTTATGTAAACAAGGACTAAAAATATCTCATTGTCTAGCATTATTTTTACGATGGAACTTCATCCTCGACATAACTCAACTGAACTATGGGAGATAAACTCGACATTACGTAACGTCAATCTCACCATGCCCTTCATCAGAAGCTCCAAACTCGTCGAACCTTGACAATAAAGTATAATCTCCGGACTTAATTTAACATCTACCTTACGGTCGAACATCATTTTCCACCCAACTGAACCTCAGATCCATGATGGGACTTTAACATCGACCCCCAAAACATCAACATCAATATGTAGTTTCATAACTTACTTCAATCAACGTCAGTCTCACGATGGAACTTTAACCTATATCTCAATGAACCTGACGATGAAACTATATCGACCACACGATACCCACTAGCACACAACCGTGTCTTAAACGTTCATTTTTGGATTATTTTGTTAATAACGGTGATTGGTTGAAAAACGACATTTAATTTTAAATAATAATGAAGGAGTTCATATTCAAAACCATTTGTCAGCTATATTACAATTTCGTTTTCTGAGATTTTTTCAAATTTAATTGCATAGCAATTATAAACAAATGCTAATTGATTTACATTATTATTTTGTATTCTCTTTTGCATGGTCAAAACACAATTTTATTTCGTCGCATTGATGTTATTAGTACGGTTTTTCAATTTTATAGAACTATGTCATAGGTTCAGCTTCATCTGTGTTTCTCTGATTCCTTAAAAAAAGTACTTGAAATCGAGTAGATTAAATTAAATACATTTACTATGTGTTCATTTGCTTGTTGGAAAGAGATTGAATGTCAACGAATATTTTCTTTCGTTTTTTGTCCTTTATAGTGACAGGTTTTAACTATACTTTTCAACTATGATATAGAAGTCGCTTCATATGCGTCTTTAAATGGGACATATTGCTAAAAATATACTTTCGGAAAATAAAGAGTTAATAGAGAAGTATTTTTTAAACGTACGAAATATGTTCTCCGTCTTCAGAATGAATTTGACCACTGAGTACACGATTGTTTAGATTGCTAAATCTTTAGAAACTTTTATTAGTGTATCTTTTAATGGTATTATACTTGACATTACCATTAATATTACAGTTAGTAATGCGGCTTACTACCTATCCTAAAATACGATTTTTCTTCGTCCACATTTGACGTTGAAACTACCTTTTATTCTAAATTTACACTTCAATATCTGTGCAACCAGTAATAAGTTCGGATAAACCATTGAATAGTTCCACATATTCAGCGTCTAAACTTCGTTTGTAAAACACACGTGTTTATCGTTCATGATGAAGAATACATTTATTCTTATAAGACGAGGAAAATGACTCCACGTGAAGTGATCCTAAGCGTCTGAATTTGTTGTGACAACATTCAAGGTGATACGAATAGTTTTACTTCGGATACAGTCTTCGTAACTCAAAAGAAATAGTAATTAATTGGAAAATTGCACAATATATCAGTTGTTAGGGTGATGAGCTACCAAAGACTAATCCAAACTTTACAGGTTCGACCCCACTTTAGACATTTCGACATTTGTAAAATTTACTAAATATTTGATATATCACCATTCAAGGACCGGACTAAGTCCAACTAAATATCAATACTGATAGACAGCAACCAGCAACTTTGTTTTCGCAAACTCGAAAGGATTGATCAGATGTGTCTAAACAATGTATCTACAATAGGTGTCTTCAGAGTCGACTTCTAACGATGAGAAGTAATTTTATTCTAGAAGTTGATTTCAGCCTGTTTCCCAACCATTATTTAACGTCGAATAAACCGTTGAAAAGGTGGACATTCTGGTACACATACAAGGGTCAAATACCTTTTTGGTACAAACGTTTAATCCACTTATTTTTAAAGTTTATGTGATACTGGGGAATGGAACAATAACCTCGACTTCACGAAATCTCAACATCAAGATGGAACTACAATCTTGATCTCAGTGAACATCATATGGCAATTTTAACCCCAACTTCATTCAACGTTACACCTATTATTAGCTAACATAAATTTTCACTTAACATCAGCGTCAATATGGAAGTTAAAATTAACTTTAATATAAGTCAATCACAAGATAGAACTTCAACATCGTGATCTCCCAACCTCACGATGGAACTTAAACATCAATCTCAGTGAACTTCAATTTAATGATTTAACCTGAGTCTCGAACTCTCTCAATCTCGCGATGGGTTGCCAACTTCTCGCTTGCCGACTAAACGCCGACCTCACTTAACATGAACCTCACAAAGAAACTTCAACTTCGATCTCACTGAGGTGTTGAGGCTCGCAATATTGAACCTCAACCCCATCTGACCTAGACCATCTTCGAAGCTGACCTAGACGCTGGTTTGGTGAAGTCGAAGTTGAAGGCTCATTACGAGGTATAGGTTGAATGAGGTAAAAGTTGAAATTTCGTCTTCAGATTGAAGCTAAAGTTAGGTCACGTGATTGAGAAAGGTTGAGATTAAAGGTGCGTGTTGAGGATGAGTTTGAGTAATGTCGGAATTCAAGTTCTATCGTTATTTTCAGGTTGAGTGAATTCAAGGTTCAATTTCCATTGTGTGGTTGGGTAAGGTCGAAGTTGAAATCTGATGGTAAGGCTAAAGTTCAGTAAGTTGGAGGTTGATGTTTGATGGTGATGTTGAGGTAGAGTTAGGTGGAGGTTTAAGTACTATCATGATATTTTGTTTCAGTGGGGTCGATATTGAAGTTCTATTGTGAAATTACATTTGAGCAAAGTCATAGTTGATGCACCATCGGAAGGTTGATAGCGAATGTCTCTCGAATATTAAGGATAAGTGGCGTGAACGAAATTGAAGTGTGATATTAAGGTCGATGTTAAAACTTGGGACTAAAGGTAAGGGACAGTGAGGAAAAGCATAGAGGTGAAATAGGGGAAAGTGATCATAAGAGCAAACTGAAGCTGAGTGTAAGCTCAAAGTAGAGGCATCAGGTTGGAGATGATGACAAAGTTCAAATGGTAACAGGTTACGGTTGAGGCTCTTGACGGTATGAAATTTATACAGGGTGATACTTTTCAAAATCGTTTTTTTTTGCAAATTCCTGGATGGAAAGAAAAATTGGAGCTTCTGTCTCAGTTAGGACATCCTGATTTGAATTTTTGTCGTGCTCCATTGAATGGATTAATGACGATAGATTTGGAAAGTACGCTTTCGCGAATACGACTAGGATGTTACGAGAGAGATTAAGTAAATCTTTTTCAAATGTGAAGTTAGACAAGACGTATTTGAAATGCTCCTGTTCTTTGAAGAAATAGTAAAAAGATATAGTACTTTTTTTAACTTAATTATTAGTGAGATTTTCAGTAGGAACAGGGGAGATTTGTTTCGTTATGTCTTGTATTGCTATAATAATAAATTAACTTGGCAACAAACTTCGAATTTGATTAGAGATGGGTTTATTACAAATGTGTTGAGACAGGAGTTGACTGGCAAACGAATATTTAAAAAATGGCTTATAAAATTGTGTTAGATTACATCGATTATCTTTGTTTATGTTCGTCGGTGATTGAATGCGTTGATACAGAAGCTCATTCAACTGAAATTATTGTAAATAGAATCAATTATTCTTTTGTTTCTAATAGTTATCGTGATCGTTTTGCTAGTTCTATTATTGAAATGAAACATCAACTTAATGGATTCAAAACGTATCAGCGTGTAAAGGATGATTATTTTAAACAGGAAAGAAATCAAGGATTTAAGAAACGATTTCAAAAACAAAAGCAGGCTTTGTTAACAAATATTCAAAAGTATAATAAGGGCTCTTATGATTTTAAATGAAATACTTGTGCAGTTACTGAAAATAAGAAATAGTCCAGGATCTAAAGGGGGTTAAGCATGCACTGAAAGGTTGACGCAGTTTTAGTTTTGATTGTTGTTCTTGGCACGTAGGGGATGGTAAAGACGCACGTCATCACTCCCCGCGTGGTCAACAACGCGGGGGGAATATGGCGGGCGCGCTATTTACGTGAACGCTTGTACCTTGGGAAATGGGGTTGAGCATGCACTGAAAGGTTGAAAGTAATTTTATGTTTGATTGTTCTTCTGGGCACTTAGGCGATGGTAAAAACGCATGTCGTTACCCCGCGCATGGTCGACAACGCGGAGGGAGGGGGACATGGCGGGTGCACCATTAACGTGAAAGCTTTATCTTGGGAACGAATAAAGTTAGAGCAACGAAAAAAACTGTTTTACTTAATTTATTACAATACCATAGTTTCTTCATAAAAGTTACTTCATGACAATACCAATAACCATACTTATCTGTTTCCAGATCACGTTTTGCAAACAAATCTTTGCATTTATCTTTACAAGAACAATATGTACAGCAAGAATCTTCGATTTGGAAACATACAAGATGGTTTGGAGCAGCTTATGAACTTGTACGGTGGAATCAAGGCGTCTGGTAGAGCTGTATTCGTCATTAATTGTGGACGTAAGCTGTTCCCGTCATCTAGGTAGAATCCATAATTAGTTAGGTCCAGAGGCCCTAAAAAGCAGTTGTTGATTTCATGGATTAATACACGTGGTGTTGGAAGCTATTTGAAGTGTAAGGCAAGCAACTTATATCGGTTGCTGCTGATAGGTTGGACAAGAAGTGGATGTAACGACTGTCAGCACGTGAAGTGCCCCTTTCCCGCACAATCTTGAAATATATAACTTCAAAATCAGAAGTGCATCCAAAAATGATTCTGATTTTTAATTAGATTGAGTGTCTGCTTTTTCGTTCCAATTTTACTTGTAGAATAACATTTTCTAAGGATCTGTAATGCATTTCTGATTAAGTAGTCCGATATGTACTTTGTAAGATTTATTTTCTTTTCGGTTAATGTAATGTGGCGAGACCATTGTTTTGGAATGTTACTAAGATCGTTGTGGATCTTCATTACTAATGGTGACTTTCCTTTACATCTTATATTGTTTTCTGCATTTTTAGTGTGGTGGATATATTGCTATATCTGTCATAAACGAGGTCTA
This sequence comes from Lepisma saccharinum, assembly GCA_022664845.1. Classification (NCBI taxonomy): domain Eukaryota; kingdom Metazoa; phylum Arthropoda; class Insecta; order Zygentoma; family Lepismatidae; genus Lepisma; species Lepisma saccharinum. Next base: position 19,704 of record JAGDQP010014058.1, on the reverse strand, counting down.
CGCGAGTATTTGACTTGTTTTCTAGAACTTTCTCCACTAGAGACAATTGGTTCTCTGCCAAATCCCTAAAAGTTTCAAAATTGGCAAGACAGAAATGCAGAATTGCGAAAAAAGGCTGCTTTGACAAATGTCCAAGAATGTGGCTACTCCAAGAATGAGGACCAAACCATTATGGAATGTGCAAACTTAAAAGGTAAGAGACATAACAAAGTAAGAGTAAGAGACTTAAAAGAGTCTTAAGAAAGTTGATGGATCAGAATTCGATGCGCAGATCCCAATTATTCCTTCAATTCTAAAAAATAGAATTGCTGCTATTTTAAAAGGAAGAATTATGAACGAACTTTGTAATATCTGCATGGATTCTGGGTGTGGTTGGATGCGAATAGAGAAGAGAAAGCACTCGATAATTTGAATTCAATTGTGGTTGAAGTAGAGTCCGTAATTACGAATTGTAATATTAACAAACTTTAATAATGCAGTGATTGACATGGAAATGAAATCGAAGCCAAAGAGGAAGCAGAAAAGGGTAATACGAGTTAGAAAGAATAATAAACAGATGGATGTAAATCAGAATTATAAATTTCACAAGAAATGTGAAGATAATAATGATGATTGGTCTAGAGATTTTAATGAGGATCATACAGATATATTTTATCGAATTGTTGGATTAATGGAAGACGAACCACAAAATCTTTCTAGGATTTTTGCTGAAGAGGAAGCAGATTATCAACGTAAAACAGAAAATGATTCAACTTGCATGAGGATGAGGATGATTGGAGCAAAATCGATTCTGATGCAAAAGCATTTATTGAGTCAATAAATAAAGAATATCAGGATGTAATCTTAGAAAAGGTATATTGTCAAAAATATTATACCCTTAAAATATATCTAAAAGACAAAACGCCATTCAGAGTGATGGAGTACTTCAGGATATGGTAAAACAGGGTATACTGGAAGAGGAAGACAACTCGGATTATACGTCAGTTTTCTTTCTTGTTCGAAATATAGGGTTCTGACCTGATAATTGGAAGTAATATTAATCTAAATTCAGTAATTTCAGAGTATGTTTATCCTTCGCCTAACATGGAGGAATCTTTAGCTAATTTATCACGCCGTAAATGTTTCTCGAAACTTGAAGTTAGGAAAGCATAATCGCTGGATTTGAAATACGTGCTAAGCGCTTAAAAGACCGAAATTGAATTCTGTGTCATTTGAAAGAGAAACACACACCACTTCTTCTGCAATCACAGCTATGTGCAAATTATTTCATTCAACGGTTTTAAATTGAAAAAGAAAAACAATATCCGCTATATCATGCTTTTTCTACTTCTTTTTATGTAAAAATAAGACCTTCAACCATTTTTCCTGGTGGAAATTAACTGACTGTACTTGCTAATAGATATTCTGATTACTGACGGCAATTAGCATTCAATAATATCGAAATACGTTAAAATAGCAGGTAAATTTTGAAACCCGTTTTATTGCTCTCCTGAAAACTTTGTTAAAATGCACAATGCAGGTATTATTCAGCGATAATACAATGAATTAAAGTTAGAATAAATCCGTCAAGATTGTATCACTATCGTTGTTCCTAGACAAAATTTTCGCTTCAATAGAATGACAGTGGGAATGAAAATAGGAAGTAGTACTTTGGCTAAGATTATGGAAAATTTGTTAGGAGATTTGAATAAATAGAGAGTTAGAACCTATCTTTATGACATTTTAATAGCTAATGATAATAAAGAATCTCACTTCCAAGCTTTAAAGTTGGTTTTAGATAGAATTAGAGAAATGGTGTGAAAATTCCCCCTGATAAAGTTGAATTATGTAACAATAAATTAAAATATTTGGGATTTGAGGTTTATGGATATGAAATGAAAATTCATCATTCAAGTCTAGAAGCAATTCGAAAAATCTTTTACCTCCTCGAAACGGAAAAGGTGTTATGAGAAATTGTGGGATATTCAATTTTTTGGAAAGTTCATGCCTGAGTTGCAAATGATTATCGGTCCGTTGAATGAGTTGAGTACAACCAAAAGTATTTTTGTTTGTGGAATTAGTCAGCAGAAATATTTTGAAGATATGAAACTTTTGTTTAAAAATAACGTGGTTTTGAAATTACCTAATCTGAATGAACGTTTCTTTGTGCATGTAGATGGGTATGGTAAAGGTACTGCTGGTGTATTTTCCCAGATGGATAATAAAAGAAATTTAAGACCAGTGGCCTTTCATTCGAGACAGCCATCTCAGGCTAACAAACATAAATATATGAAATTGAATGTATTACTTTAGTGAAAACCATATGTAGGTTTCAACATTTTCTGTTCGATGGGTTTGATGTGTTGACTAACAACAGGGCTCTTTTCTGGATTTTAAAAAAAGCCCCAAAGTTTGTTGAAATATTGATTGGCCTTTGATCGAAGAGTTATAATATTTACAATTTCAAATCAAGCATTATCGATCGTTCGAATATAAAATGCCAGATTCGTTGTCAAACATTTATGACTCTCATGTGTTCGACATTGTTGAAAGTAGTATGGGGTCTAAACCATTGAGCAAAAATTTTGACTTTGACGAATATTTGGAAATTTCCTCAAGTGCATAGACCTATCCAAGACAAACAATGGAATGATAAAGAATTGAACAAACTCATTTCTGAAGTGGAAATGGGGAAGGAAAATAATGGATATCGTTTGGAAAAGGGGTTTTACTTCAGAAAACAAGGGCGGTCAATAATCCATGGAAGATTGTTATTCCACGAATATTGCAAAAGGTATTGACAGGGTTCTTCCACAATTTAGTCTTATGTGGTGGACATGTGGGGAATTACCGAACAACTAGAAAAATTAAGGGGATGTATACATGTGATAAATTAGTTGATCAAGTAAAGACATTTATTAGAAGTTGTGATGATTATTAAAAAAATAAAGAAAGTAATCAAGAGAAAATGGGTACTTTGGGATCTTAAATAGTAGATAGAGTTAACAAGAACTGGATGGTGGACGTAATCGGGCATCTTCCAAGTTCTGAGTAATGCCCATAAATTCTTATAAATATTTATAATGCGTCACGGTATTTTATTGTTGAGAAATTTCGAAAGATAATTTCACGAACAATTTCAAGCAAATTGTATGGCATTTTCTGCAGATAAGAATGTATTGAAAGTTTACCAAATGATAGCACATTAGTTTTTGTATCGGAAGATTTCTAAATGTTTTTGTTTGGAATGCGGATGGGCCATAAACGGATCATAGCTTATCATGCCAAGGCGAACGTATTAGAAACTTATAAAAAGACGTTAAAGTGTTCACTGAGAGCTTATTTTAGTTCTGATCAATGTAAGGAGGATTACAGGGAATTGAATATGACTTACATTTAGCAGAATATGTTCTCAAATTTCCTTCGGTTGAATTGTTTTCCAAGAGATCGGTAAATACTCCGTTGAAAAGCATGTGGAAAATATTGGTGGATGATTTGCGGGAAGTTAAAAGTATTGAAGTCTGGAAACCGGCTTTAAGAAATATGACTCTATTGTGGAATAGAAAGAAGTAAAAGTTGTATGTTTGAGACCAGTAACTTTAAAAGTTGATGATTTAGTGTTAATTAAATCACATTTCAAATCTTTAGAAGATAGAATTACCAAGAGTTTAAGTCATAAATGGAATGGGGCTTATAGAGTCGAAACATTTCTTACTCCTAATACGGTGTTAATTTCTTACGTAAATGATCCAAATTTAAAGAAGAGATCGCGTGTTACATAAATCAAACTTTATATTCCCAGAAGCGATTGAGTCGTTGTAATTTAAGTACAATAATTTTCGTTGAATTCATTATGTCGTAATGTTCGAAAGTAATAAATTCGTATTTAATGTCCGTAAAGTAAAGATAAATTAAGTTATTAGTTTATCCTGGATCTTATTTGTTTTGTTAAAAGAAAACTTCTCCAAAGAATTTAAAATTATCATTAAAAGAAAATTATTTTAATTTGGTTGACTGATTTTGTAAGATCGTTTAAGTAAGTAAAGAAATAATATATATGCCGAGTAATTAGATAAACATAATTTTGTTTTAAATATTGCAAATATACTTTTGAAGTAATTTGAATTCAAGTTTTGTTTCAATTGGATTAAAATTTATTGACATTTATGAAACAGTGTTGATGTGTATTTTGAAACGGAAATTTTATTTTGTACAATGTCTCGTGTATGTTTTGTTATGCACAGCATTTTCTTAAATGGATGGAGAGCCGGTCAAGTACCTCAGTTTGTACGCGGTCGTGAATTATTTACAATTGAGACGCTGAAGACATAAAAATATATTGTATTTTTCATTACTGGAGGGTTTGCAGCCAATTTAATTTAAGATGCTTTGATCCTTTGCCAAGCTATTGGAGTAGATTTCATTTCAATATGTTCAAACCAGTCCCTGGGAGAATTCTTTTCCGGCCAAGGGTACCCTGATCTTGAACAAAGTGAAAACGGATGAAATCACATCCGCCGGAAAATTTTCCGGGAAATCTAAGAGGTTTAAAATTTCTTAAAAAATATTCTCAGAATGTCTTTTGAGACATTCATTTATAATGCAAATTGTATCTAGTAGAGCCTTTAGTTGCGATTGTTTATATAAGTTTTGCTTTAAAACGAAACAAGAACTAAAAAAAAAGATTTTCTGATAGTGTTAGTAACTTGATTTGGTTACTTTCGTGAGTGATGAGAAATATAATGTCTGGATTATTAACAATACTGGTTTTTGCATTTCCTTTGTTTCCGAGCTGTCGAGGGAAAAAATTATATTTGGCTCTTCACTGTCGTGCGAATTTTGATAGGGTTGGCGTCTGGTTGACGTATGTCCGAGGGACAGCAGTTTGTGCACCAGGTGTTTTGCGAGATGGCTTATGGTGGCGTTGAAAATGAGGTTGAATACGTCAAATGGAGATCTGCTTGTTAGCTTTCTTGAATGGAAATTTTAGTTGTGTTCATGATGGGAGCTTTCTCTAGTAAAAATAAGTAATTTATTTAAAGCTAAAAACATTTTCGGAAATACCAAGTTAATTAGCAGATGTTTAATTAGGAAATAATAATTCAGATTAATTAAAATACAGGCATTAGTTATTTGTTGAGTGAGTTTATTCTGATCAATTTATTATATTATTGCCTAATTGAATTTATTATATTAATGGAAATTATAAAATTTAAACTCTAGAAATTTTGAAGTGAAAGTTCCTTCTTTAAATTGACAGGATTGAAATAGAAATTATAATTGGATCGGAAAGGGCCTATTAAAAAGAAGAATCAATTAATTTCAGTCTGCTTAGTTCTTTGATTTAGGAATAAATTTATACATTGTGAAATAAACCAATTCAGTTAACAAATGGAGGATAGTAGTTTTGTAGATTTAAAATTCATTTTGAAGTACTTTAAACTTAAGGGAATATGGATTAGACAATAACCAGTTCTAAATAATCAGATTGGAAGTTAAATTTCGTATCAACGCAAAATTCGTTCAACTATAATATTTTCTTCTAACAATAGTATTTGCACGTATTGTTACGATTTTTTGAAAATTAAACCGAAAATAAACGAATTTGCAAATTTTATAAAATGTTCGGTCCATTTTGTCTCATAAAAGGCGATTTGCATAACATGTACGAATAGCGCCATTTTATTCGAATTTATTGGCCGATTACATATTACGTTCTTTGTAGTTAAATTTAAATTAATCCTTGAGTAAATAAGAGAATATAATTCCCGAGTTGAAAAACCTGTTTAAATTCTATAGATTAACAATTTGCTGTTATGTAGAATAACATAAAGTTGTGATGAACTTTGAAGATCATTAAATTGAAATAATAATGGCTTCGCTTAAGACATGAAACGGGTTTCGTTAATGAATCGATTTCTTTGATTCCAAGCTTTGATAGAACAATGGACTATTTCGTCTATCTTGATGACAGGAATTAAGGACTGCAAATGATATGGGTAATCTGTTATTCTGCGATCACTATTTATGGATTCGGGATGGTAAATGTTTATTTTCTTGTTTTGTAGTTGTACGAATGTGTAAATACATGAATAATTTGTTCATATGATTCGTTTTAACCATGTGGTATCGAGTTTGCTGGGAATTATTTGATTTTGATCGGAATATTTGATTTCGTCCTTGTAAATTTGAATGTAAATAAACGAATCGGATTTATTTATTTCATAAATAATATATTTAACAAATAATCTAATTAAGTAATTTTGATTTGAAGTACATGGTTTCAGGTTTTGACAGATTGATTAAATGATTAATAATCATAATTTGATTTTGGCAAATAATTTCTCGTCTGTTGCTTTTTAACCCATTCGATCAGTGAATCGAAATTTCATATTCTATTGTTGAAATGAATTTGATATTAATAAAATTAATCTGAAAATTATTTTATTTGCATTGTTTTCCATTTTAGAGAATTATTTTGTTCATTGCTTATTACCCTAAATGTTCCTTCTGGTATGGTTCAATCACTCTGGACAGAGGCGCTACTAATCCGGAATCAATTTTATAGTTTTTCGGTTTTAATTTGAAATAAGTGGTTTAATAGTTTATAAATTGTCAAACTAAAATCTTTGTTTGTTTAGAAGGGTGAAAAATAGTACACGGATAAGAAATTGATTCTTTCTAAAACGCTTGGTTCTTACCCTCTATTGATCCCAAATGTCAACACTCAATTTTCTGAAAAGAAATACACGTAAAACGAAACAGAGTTCTCAATGTCTGACAATGGCAATGGCTCAAGCATTTCCTGTTCTGTCACACTTAATTTGTTAGCTTAGAAAGTACCAACATGGAGAATTTGCTTTTCATATTTTATCTTCTTTTTTAAACATTTGGGAATGAAATACTTGGCAATAGCGAGAAAAAATAAACATTATCGTTTTAGAATTTAGAATCAGCATCCCTTGATCTTGGTTTATACACTAGAAATTTAATGAAAGAATTGGATGTAAGGAGTCTTTGCACAGCGAAATATGAGAATCGGAAAATAGACTTAATCTAATTATTAAATATAAAAAATACTTTTCTGTAGGGGTGAATTTGAGTAATTGATAACTAAATAGCCCGATACTTATCCGTTCAAAACACAAGTTTTAGTGACATATATACTAGGGTGGGCCATTTTTTCAGACATTGGTGTTCGAGTAGACATCAAAAGTACTGCATTGGTACGAAATGAAGAAATGCCAAATATTGCATCCCTAAAACAATATTTAACTGGTCCCGTGGACCCGTAGAGGCCCATTTTTTTTGCAAA
>JAGDQP010014057.1:9903-46146 GCA_022664845.1 Lepisma saccharinum | reverse complement strand
TTCAGTCAATACAGTTTTCCCCTAGATTATTTGACAATGCAGTGTTGAGTATGTGTACGTATAGCGGTTTATTACTAAATTTATTACATAAATCTAGTTTTTATTAATAATGTAGGTTAGTAAATAAATTAAATAAAGTAAAGTGCGCACTACTTCTACTAAAATCATATTTTTAAACACATTTTCGGGATCAGAGAAAACAGTGCGAACTGCTCTAGCCTAACGAAGAGACTCAGGTGTCATTGAGAAACAGAAGAGAAGAGCAAGACGTCAGAGCCAACTGGAAAGGAACAAGGTAATAGAATAAATGATAATAGAACACATCAACAGATTCCCAAAAGTCGAATCTCACTATTGCAGGAAAGATACAAAAAGACAGTATTTGAATTAGGATCTCACGAAAAGCAAAATTTATAGAATGTTCATTCAGGATCATAAAGAGAAGATCAACCCTTTACCAACTTACCAGACATACAGAAAGATATTCAAAGGCATGGACCTTTCTTTTAATCGATCGGAAAAGGATACGTGTGGTCTGTGTAGCAACTTTCGGGAAGGAGATAAGCAGAAGAAAAGAGAACTAGCTGGTCAGTATCAAAAATATATCGCCGAGAAGGATGTTGTAAGAAATAAGAAATAAGAAAGTGGAAGCTAAAGATAAACCGGACTTTCAATACACAACTGTTGCTGCAGTGTTTGATTTGCAACAAGTCATTTATCTTCCCATTTCTAGTGAAAACAAGTTATTTTATAAAAGACCACTATCAACATACAATTTGACAGTTTATGATCTGAAGACAAGGGACGTCATTGCTTTGTTTGTTTGGCACCAGGGAGTGAGCCATAGAGGTGCATGTGAAATCTCCACTTGTCTACACAATTTTCTTCACTAATTGGATGAAAAACAAGTTGAAGAAGTTTACTTGTTCGCTGATGGTTGTACAGGCCAAAATAAAAACTCAATAGTTGCAGACATAATGCTCTACACGGTTACTATGGCTCAGCATATCAGAGTAATCACTATAAATTTATTTGGATCGTACCACGGACAAAACGAAGGAGACTCTGTCCACTCAACCATTTCGGCGGCACTAAAATCAGCTGGAAATGTATTCAATCCAGCTCAGCTACTATCTATTTATAGACTTGCACTATCTGCTAAACCAGTGGTTTTCAACCGCCCGGTCCGCGGAAATATTTTGCCGGTCCGCGGCGTAAACTTCGAAGTTTCGAATCTTAGTACTCAGTTTTTTTCGTAAATTTGCACTAGCAAAATTTCTATATATCTTTAATATCAAATGGAATATTATCTGAGCTTCTCACCATTTTTAAACTGTGAAACATATCCAGATTCTCATATTGTCTATAAGTACTGGACTGCTCGATGCCTTTAAAAATGTAATGAGTGTATGTAATCAGGGAGAAGAGTGGTAAAATAATCTCGATCGTCCACTTCCAATCAAATCCAATAAGACAAATTTCATGTTTTGTTTCTTACGTTTGTTATCTCTGTGAGACGTTTTTAATTATTTGTTTTATTTGCTGCAAATATGTGAAAATTGTGCAATTATATTGATTGGACAGCCCCGTATACGCATAACTCAAGAATTAAGATTTAAATTAAAAAAGAATGGACCGCACACTGACAACAAACGTATGATTCTGAGCTAGAACTGAAAGTTTGTCTATTTGGTATCAAACCGAAAATGAACGAAGGTATTAAATGTTTGCTCTGTCGTCTACCTTTGGGTACTAATAAAGCACTCCAATATCGCTACGTACAGCTCAGCGAATTCACAGAAATTAAAGCAAATTCAAAACCGCTTAACATAGCATGGTACAATCTCTCGGTGAGACTACCAACAAGTGGAAAACCGACTGCCATCTCTCATTCATTTGTAAATAGGTGAAAAACGCAATTATTTACCGCATGGAGGGAGAAAGAGAAGAAAGGCCAAAATCGGGAAATTTTGTTGAACCTATGGAACTGTTATACTTCAAAAATAGAAAGTTTCTAAGTGAAGAAAAAATATTTTGTTGGCTATTATGCTGTATTCTGTATACTCTTAAATTATCGTAGAATGTCACGCTCGCGTAGGAATGTTTATTCATATAGCGCTTTCTCACTGCTCTCTGACTCATTGTAAATGAATACTCTTTTATTGTTTCGAGAAGCTTGAAGGATTAACTTCGGCGTGATCAGATACAAACTTTTCGCTGTTTCTTTCTTTCTATACTTATTGTTTCTCAATGTCTCTCAGTTAAAGGAAACGTTGTTCAACAATTAAAATGTTGATTTTAAAAAAGAAAGAAACTCTAAATAATATCCGTAAACTATGAAATTATTTCAATAAGGAACCCGTGTCTACAATTGATTAATATCGTTATAACAAATAGCTTTTTTTTACCCATCAACAATACATCAAATAGTCTGAAAATACTGGTGAGTGCAAAATCGCACTAATAAAAATATACCAAGTTAGCAAGCCGTTATGAGAATACCTGTTATGTAGAAAGTAAATTCAGTACGCGGGAATTTATTTGAAAAATCGGGAATTTTTAAAAACATTTTGAGGGATTAGTGACGAGAACCTGACAACATTGATCGTTAGTTGCTATCAAGTAAGTGAGAAGTGAGGAGTGAATAAATAGAGTTCTCTGAAAGTGTTTCAATTAGTGAAGATTTGTGTTTATGCATAAGCCGATAGCAGAAAATGAATGGTAAGAGAGCTGAACAACGTACTATTGTGAGCTTTTACTCAAGGGGAAACGTTGGAAAGGAGAAAACTGGTGATGGAACTGGGTCGACTTCAAAAACTCACGAAAAGCGCCCATGTGAGGAAATAAAACCACACGAGAGTTAGAAGAACAAGAAAATTAAAGGAAACTTCATTAGGCGCTATGACAAGGATTATTTGAAGTTTGGGTTCATTATAGCTCCTGACAGTGAACAATTACCAAGTCCATTGTGTGTTCCGAGACACTTTCCAATGATGCTATGAAACCTTCAAAACTTGTTAGGCATTTTAATTCGAAGCATGGTCACCTCAAAAACAAACCATTAGACTTCTTTGAAAGATTACGTTCTGAAATGCCAGAAATTCCCTCATATGTTCACCGATCATGACCCCTAGACTCGAAAAATACCGTTTTAAAAAATCGATTTTGGATACGTAGTAATCATATATATTTATATATAACGCTTTTTGGCACACGATAGCGGCCGCATTTCTTAACCGAATCAAAACAAATTTAGAATACGTATATATTGGGTTAAAAAATCAATCCCATTCGAAGATGATCCAAATCGGTCCAGGATTTGGGGGTCTATACCCACCGAATCATTATATGTTTAACTTACTCTAGTGGCCACATGTCTTAACCAAACTTGCCATAGATATATGTTGGAGTAAAAATTCGGCCCGTTTGGAAAAGGGGCCAAATCGGTTCAGGGGTTCGGTTGCTATGTCCCGCCAAATGTTTAGCTTATGTAAACAAAATAGTAACAGACTTATGTAAACAAAATAGTAACAGACTTATGTAAACAGACTATAATTGATCACAATTCGAAATCTACCTACCGCCTGTAGGCAGATGCAAAAAGGGATTATTTTACTATAGTATAGAAAGTTATCGTACATCACGCGCTGATAAATATTGTCGTTTCCTACGATAATTATCCTGCAAGTTGGCAACTCTGTTGCTGTCTTCTATATTTCTCACAGTCGCACCCACATCACACACTACTTCAGGGATCACGTGATCGCGGATAACCAGTAGTAGAGTTTTCGATCGTATGAAGTTTCTATACTGTGTAGTGTCGACTCTACGCAGTTCCCATCTGTTTTTATCTCCGTATGATTAAAACGGGCTTTTTTAAATAAATTATTTGTACACTATTATCATATTAATCACAAATTCTTCTTTTTTAAAGCGTTGATCACACACCGGATATAGTGTCGATCGTATGAAGTGTCTATCCTATGCCGTGTCTACCGTACGAAGTTTCAATCGTATGAAGTGTCGATCCTGTGCATGTAACCCCTCACATTCCCAGATGGATACAACTTTCATTTTACAACTAGATACAAGAAATTCCGCTCTTGCTAATGTTACTTTGCATATATCCTACAAGTTATGTTCCTCGTCATCAACAGGATAATGTCGAATCGTGTAATAAAGGTATATCTATCCCAGTAACGGCCATAGCAATTCGTAAGCAGTACGATCTCTCTGGTCATATCCATCCAGTAAAAAAAGCATAAATTGAACTTCAACATCATTTTCTACAGTTCGCAACTTAATGTTATTTTTACACTGTATATATTTTAACCAATGTTTTGCTGTTTTACTTTGCTGATCACGATGTTGGAAACTTAAGGGAGGAATGATTGGAGTGGTATTTTCATTGAGATAACAATAACCAATGCATTTCATTTTGTACGAGGCAGTAGTACTTGTCTGCAGGAAACACTCGTCTGCAGGAAACACTCGTATACCACCCGTTTGTTCTTTAATAAGCCTTGAAAAACGAATCAACCCTACTGTAAAAACTAAACCATTACTCTTACAATATTATAATATTTCTTTCTGAAAATCAAGAGTCGACCTTTGACAAACACATTCTTTGTGTCATCCAGTACTTCCTTCTGACTCTTGTTCTGATTTTTACTCAATATCATAAAACTTAAGTTTTGAATATAGTCTAACATGATTCTAATCTTAATGTGTGTTAAACATGTACAGGAAATCACCTTTCTTGAGAGATTCAGTCAAACGTAAAGTTTTAGGGAGGTCGGCAAATTTAACTCCCATGAACAAGAATATCACAAAAATAAAATTATTTACGCGTAGCTGAATAATCTTTTGTGCACGCTCAATAATGTGAGGTAATAAATCTTGTTTTTCCATGAGATATCTTGTTATTAGTAATGTATCAAGCGAGACCCGTTATGTGAAACCAGTACTACTTTGTCAAACCTAAGCCCTGCTCTAAAGCATGAATTACAAATGTTTCCCCATTAAAAATATAAAATCCTCCTGACATTCTGCATTATCACAAACACTACAACTATAATTTTGTTCCATGTCATTACATTTAAGGCACCGAGAGATTCACAAATTAAATTTGGCACGTGTTCACATTCCCCGTTTTTAAACGTATTTACTAACATTGTCTCCATATCTAAGATAATATATAAGAAATTATTAACGTGTTTTAGCTTTGTTGAATTAACAAAACAATAATGACTTTTCATCAACGTGAATGTTACATAGTTTACAATAACGATCACCACAAATATGTTTTGCTTTTCTACTACGTCTATTAATCTTCACACCATGCTGGGAACAAAGCTGTACATAATAGCATACAAGTTTTCCATTGACTTTGCATTTGTGCTGATTATAACAGATCTGATTCGGAAACGTACGATGACAATACTGACATTTCACACCTTTTGATAAACACTATCTATATTGTCATGATACTCTTCACAATGAGAACATAGATATTGACATTTATGGAATCGACATTCCTCATAAGGCATAAGACATTGATAATAATACTCGCTACTTCCTAAAAGTGCTGTGATAGTTTCAATTACATCATAATGGCTGCCTTCATATCTTGAATACATTTTTTTATCGGCTGAAAGCCATGAATACATACGTCGACTCAATTGATCCCGTATATACACAATAACCTGATATTGGTCACGATAATATTTCTGAAATTGATCTAGATCTTCAATACTTCCACCATTCTTACTCAATAAATCTACTTTCGCAAAATAACACAATTCTGCAGCTGCACAAGCCCACTTCTTAGGATGTGTTTTCATATAACATGCCTTTTTAAATTTCTCATCCGCTCGTAGTTTTCCGAAAACCAACGCCCGGGCGAGATAGTTAGGAATATATTGAACTGCAATAATGTGTTTCTGAAGATATTTTCCAAAAGCAAATATTTGTCATTAGTATTACGCCCGCGAGTAGGATCTGAAATGTTAACTTTTATTGTAACCTTTTCACTCAAGAAAAAGCTCTCGTTGGAAAGGAGAATATTTTCAATACTCCGAAGGATTTGCTCTATATTAAGATGTGCAGAGAATCGCCACGGTATGTAAATTGGCTTTCCTCCCTTACTCTCGATCACGAAACTTCTTTGGAATCAGAATCAACATCTCTAAGTAAATATTTCATAACAAAGTGAAACATCCTCTTTACATATTCCTCTAGGTCAGTAACTATCTTTGCTATGGAATTAATGGTGATTTCAACTCCTTGAAAACCAAAGATTGGATAGTGTTTTCACGTTCGCCTATAATTTCAAAATCATTATTTTTCCCTACGCCATACACCATAGTTATATTATTGTCCATCATCCACTGGTGTACATTATTATTGATATTGTCATTCTCCCATTGTTCCACATTAATATGGGAGTTGCTGTTACTCTTCATAGCAAGTTCTTGAACAGTAGACTCATCAATACTATTTATCATTTCATCAACTTCATACATATCCATTCGAATACAAAACTTCTTTACACAAAGCCGGAATAGACATCAATTCACCACGAAAGGACACTGTTCGTGTACAGTAATAGATTGAAACAGAAGGCTAAAGGAGTAACACTAAAGATTTTCACAATCGCGAAAGCTGATATTCACAGTCCAAGACTGAAGCACAGTAGTATCGTAATGAGTGCTCAATATATCATACAAGCGCGGACGCGAGCGTAAACTATCATGCAAAGCTAACATAAGCAGAACGGATGTGCAGTAGCAAAATCTTTGTTTAAAGGAAACACACACATAAACATAGCTCTCTCAAGTACAAATCGCACGAAAATGTCAAGACAACTTTTGTGCAAGCAATCGCTTTGATCACTGTTTGCAATAACTGAGGATGGCTTTTATGCATGCGATCGTTGCAAACGCTGCTTGAAGTTTTCGGGTGATTTGTACTCCCCTTACTACTTGAGACAGCTATGTGTATGTGTTTAATGTAAACAAAGTTTATGCTATTGCACATCCGGTCTGCGCATGATAGCTTTGAATGATAGTTTTCGTTCGCTTCCGCGCGTGTATGATATATCCTGCACTCATTACGATACTACTTAAGTCTGTGCTTCTACGTCCGCGCTTGTATGATATATCCAGCACTCATTACGAACTACTTAAGTCTGTGCTTGAGTCCTGGACTGTGAAGATCAGCTTTCGCGATTCTGAAAAACTTTAATGTTACTCCCTTAGCCTTCTGTTTCATTATATTACTGTACACGAACAGTGTCCTTTCCTGGTCAATTGAAGTCTAATCCGGCTTTGTGTATAGTAGTTTAGTATTCGAATGGATATGTATGAAGTTAATAAAATGGTAAATAGTATTGACGTGTCTACTGTTCAAGAACTTGCTATGAAGAGTAACAGTAACGCCGATATTAATGTGGAACAATGGGAGAGTAATTATGTCGATAATAATGTACACCAGTGGATGATGGACAATAATATACCTATGGTGTATGGCGTTGGGAAAAATAGTGATTTTGAAATTATAGGCGAACGTAAAAAAACTATCCAAACTGGTTTTCAAAGACGTGAAATCACCATTAATTCCATAGCAAAGACAGTTACTGACCCAGAGGAATATGTAAAGAGGATGTTTCACTTTGTTATGAAATATTTACTTAGAGATGTTGATTCTTTTTTCAAAAGAAGTTTTTAGATTGAGAGTAAAGGATGAAAGCCAATTTATATACCATCGCGATTCTCTGCACATCTTAATATAGAAAATGTTCTCTGTATTGAAAATGTTCTCTATTTCAACTATAGAGCATTTTCTTGAGTGAAAAGGTTACAGTAAAAGTTAACATTTCAGATACTATTCGTGGACCTGGACGTCATGCTAATGACAAATATTTGCTTTTGGAAAAATATCTTCAGAAACACATTATTGCAGTTCAATATATTCCTAACTATCTCGCCCGGGCGTTGTTCTCGGAAAACTACGAGCGAATGAGAAATTTAAAAAGGCATGTTATATGAAAACACATCCTAAGAAGTGGGCTTGTGCAGCTGCAGAATTGCGTTATTTTGCGAAAGTAGATTTATTGCGTAAGAATGGTAGAAGTATTGAAGATATAGATCAATTTCAGAAATATTATCGTGACAAATATAAGATTATTGTGTATATACGTGATCAATTGAGTCGGAAGTATGTATTACTGTATTCATGACTTTCAGCTGATAAAAATTGTATTCAAGATATGAAGACAGCCATTATGATGTAATTGAAATTATCACAGCATTTTTAGGAAGTAGCGAGTATTGTTATCAATGTCTTATGCCTTATGAGGAACGTCGATTCCATAAATGTCAATATCTATGTTCTCATTGTGAAGAATATCATGACAATATAGATAGTGTTTATCAAAAGGTGTGAAATGTCAGTATTGTCATCGTATGTTTCCGAATCAGATCTGTTATAATCAGCATAAATCCAAAGTGAATGGGAAAGCTGTATGGTATTATGTACAGCTGTGTTCTCAGTGTAGTGTGAAGATCGATAGAGGTAGTAGGAAACTAAAATATATTTGTGTTGAACATTATTGTAAACTATGTAACATTCATGTTGATGAAACTCATCCCTGTTTTGTTAAACCAACATGTTAATGATTTCTAATATATTACCTTTGATGTGGAGAGAATGTTAATAAATACGTTTAAAAACGGGGTATGTGAACATGTGCCAAATTTAATTTGTGTATCTCATCGGTGCCATAAATGTAATGCCACGGAACAAAATTATAGTTGTAGTGTTTGTGATAATGCAGAAGGTTAGAGGAATTTTATATTTTATAATATGAAAATATTTGTAATTCATGCCCTAGAGCAGGGCTCCAAGTTTGACAAAGTAGTAGGACTTACACATAATGGGTTTTGTTTTGATACATTATTAGTAGCAAGATCTCTCATGGAAAAATAGGATTTATTACCTAACATTATTTGGCATGGACAAAAGATTACTCAGCTACGTGTAAATAACATTTTCCGTGATACATACTTGTTCATGGAAGTTAAATTAGCCGACCTCCCTAAAACATTAGGTTTGACTGAATCTCTCAAGATAGGTGATTTCCCGTACATGTTTAACACTCATAAACAACAGAACTATCTTGGACTATATCCAAAATTTAAGTTTTATGATATTGAGCCAAAATTAGAAAAAAGGGGCAGATGCAATTACTGGATGGCACAATGAATATGCTTGTCAAAGGTTGACTCTTGATTTTCAGAAATAATAGAATATTGTACGAATGATGTTTTAATTTTGACTCTAAGGTTGATTAGTTTTTCAAATCTTATTGAAGAACAAACGAGTGGTATACAGTTTTTGCTACATATAAGTACCATTGTTTCGCGCACAATGAAATGCTTTCGTTCTTGTTATCTCAAAGAAAATGCCACTCCAATCATTCCTCCCTTAAGTTTCCGACATCGTGATCAGGAAAGTAAGAAAGCAATGCATTGGTCAAAAATATATACAGTGAAAAAATAACCAATTGCGAACTGTAAAGAATGATGTTGAAGATCAATTTATGCGGTTTAAACTGGATGGATATGACAATAAAAATCGTACTGATTACGAATTCTATGACCGTTACTGGGATACACATACCTGTATTTCTCAGTTTCGACATTATCCTATTTATGACATACCTTGTTTGATCGATACAAGGCAACATTAGCAGAGCGGAATTTCTTGAATCTAGTTGTAAAATTAAAGTTGTACCTATTTGGGAATGTAAGTGGAACAATCTGGTTCAATCCTCACATGCAATTCAGACTTTTATAAAAAATGAATGTTGTGAAATGATAGATCCCTTACGTCCTAAAGACGCATTTAAAGGGGGACGCACTGAATGCTTTCCTGCCTTATATGAATGTAGTGACAACGGGTAGCATAACTCGACGTAACCTCATTTTATCCGTGGGTGATGTCCAAGGAACCTATGCCAACAGGAAAAATTAAATTTCATAAGGGAAAACATTCCTGATCCTGCTAATGTTCACGGATTAGCTCATTGCAAGATACTTTCTCCTAACAATGTTGGTATATATATTTTACCATGTAATACACATCAACGTTTCATCTTCGGTTTATTCAGGTCTTGTAGGAATGAAAGGAATAATGATAAATGTACACATAATGAAGAAGTGCAATCAAGTGAGTATTTAGTACTCTTGAACTTCATACAGTGTTAAATAAGGATGAAATTTCGAAAATGGCGATGACTGAGGAATTGTTCAAACCCTTTGTAGATACTTTTCTCAAAATAAAACAAGAAGCCAGTGGGTTTCCTGAGAATTGTTGAACAGCAGAGGAAAATAAAAATAGGTTCATGACTGTGAAATGTATGAAGGTATACGTCTTGAGTATGACAAGATTTAGTACTACGAGAGAACGACATAAATTTCAAAAATATTCCTCAATTCTTTATTTGGTAAATGATAACAAAGAACTAACCTTCCACAAACTCGGATAGTCACTGATCCAAAAACTTGGAAATTCTAAGGTCACCTCACTTGGAGGTCTAACATGTGAATCTTAAATCAGAAAACGAATTACAAGTAACGTTTACGTTTTTGAAAAGAAAATTCACCTCGTGCCTTTACCAATGTAAGAGTAGTATCCTCCTTTATAAATGACGAGGCATAACTTTAAGTTATCGTGCAAGACAGGTAATAAGTTTTAATCTCTTTTACAATTTAGTCACTCATAAGAATGATAGTCGACAAATTTTTACTCCAAACAATATTTTAAGTAAAACAGGTTACAAAATCATTTTCAAAATACAGTGCAAAGCACATCAAGAGGTTAATAATAAACGAAGGAAACTTAATCCGATAAATAAAAAAGAATATTCTACTCTTCCCTATGGTTTTTATAGCAGGTAATGTTAAGATACAATTGAATATTCTTACGAAGATTTTGTGTAATATAGAAAGAAGTGACACATGATAATTTTTTGTAAACTAGAAACAATTTGTAAATATTTTTGTAAAACACTTTTTGTAAATGACATACTTTTTAAGGCGAACATTTTGTAAAACACTTTTGTAAACAATAACCAAAAGGCTTTTTATAAAACTTTTTGTACAGTTAATTTTTTGAAACACTTCTTTTAATAGTAAGCATTTGTAAAACATTTTGTAAATTACAAGGTTTAAACTTTTTTTCAAGTTGAAAACTTCTTTTGGAAATATTTTTTGTAAACGGAAATCATTTGTAAATTTTTGGTAGGTTGAAAAATTTCTATAAAACTTTTTTGTGAACGGAAATTTTTTAAAAACATTTTTTGTAAGTAGATCAATTTCTATATTAAATTTTTGAAAACACGGAACAGTTTATTGAACCTTTTGTGGTTAAAAACAAGTCAGGTTTCTAAAGTTACAAAGTTATAACATCTTACTTTATAGAATCAATTATTTTATTTTCCCTTATTCCATTAGAAGGAATTTTTCATTGTTAATGCGCTTATGAAATCATATAATTAAGGTTTCTTGTTACTCCAAATCCTTTGTTTAATTTCAGTATTAAAACTCTCATTATTCGTAAATATAGTAATGGTACGGTTAGTCATAGTCATGCTTGAGCTGTTGCAAACCGAAATTCAAACAATTCTCTGATATATGAAATTCATTAAGCAATCAGATTCTTCCAGCACATCATCCAATGTATAAGAATGAAATCATCAGATAGTGCGGGGAATGTTTCTCTTCAAAAATTTTATTTTCTTGTTTTATTCTTTCTAGTAAATCGTTGCAGCATAAGTTTATTATATGTACAGCATAAGTCTCATGAAGTTAACTCCATTGAAATTTCGGCTTAGTTCACATCTTCTGATAGCATTTTGATTGTGGTCTGAATATAATTTTCAACCCAGGCTTCCTATACATTTCACCTCTTATTGCTTCAAGGTCAATAAATCAAGATAGCTTCTATTGTGATACGAACTGTGTTCTTTCACTTGAGGGTAATCAGATATATGATCAAGGGTACGATTACTTTTATTGTGTAGAAATTCAACTAATTCTAAACACTCTTGATATGATGTGTCAAGTAAAATTAATCAAAAAAATGTGGTATTAAATCAACAAACGACGGATTAATGTTTGTAGCAGGAAAGAGGAGTTGAGAACTTTCAAATTAAAGATGAACGCCAGCGCGGTTTTCGTAATTTTTATGTTAAAGGTAAGGAAATCTGCATACTTGCAAAAGCTGATTTCCTACAGAGTTACAGCAGCTGAGGATGTTGGGGAGCTTATTTCATTTGCATTACACTTGCTTAGATTCACAATCCTGGCTCACATTTAATTTTGAAAGCAGTATCGTACCACAACTTGTTTTAACTAGTTATCATGAAGTGACATGGTTTACCTTTCCAGTTAAAGGGGGCTCTGTACCGTTAGTCCTGAAAACGAATCTGCGTCTTACTTTTAACGTCTAATGAGGATACACTTTCAATTTTACGCGAGGGAAAAGTAAATAGTAATAATATGCTTGTCAAGTTCAAATTTTCATAGAGAAAATATCTGATTATGTATGTTTAAGATTGATCATTACTATGTTACAAAAATTATAAATCAAGACAACAAAAGGCAGTAGAAGACAGCTTAACTTAATTCGTAAGTATACTTTTGACACGTTCAAAATTTCAGTTCATACACAATTTTAATTATTTCTCATCTTTCGTGTCGCACAATCACGTTTATTAAGTTTTCATGTTCAGTCACTATCTGGTTCTGCGCTGGCGTCTTTCTATTTTTTTCTTTACTTCATCCAATCTGAGTAGAAGTAAACTGCGAAGAAAATATTTATAAATTTCAACAACATTAAAATGTATGTTTCGAAAACATATACATCAGAAATGTGAAAGAAGTTCACAGTGTACATTATCAATCTCTACGTGCCTCTCCTCAAAGATCTTCTTTCATCTTCAGTTCGTGTAATACAACGATGTCCCAATTGCATACATTACAGAAACACTCAACACACAATAAACGATAATTGTTTTTATATTTCCAGTTCTCGACAGTTTCTAAATACACTGATCCTGTAACGCACACATCCAAATAAATTTTCAATTTGATTAGAACACACAGTGTTATATGATACTTCAGTGTTCTGCACAACACTTTCAGTTTCCTCAGCACTAGAAGCACAATATCCTTCATCACTGTCCGACTTAAATTCTACCTCTAAGCTTGAAATAGCTTGATGCACTGCGAAAAATAGTGGGAGGTAAACTTCCATTTTCCATCATTGAGTTTTCAGTTTCCAGCAAGCGGCGGTCTTCGTAATATGCATAATACTTTTAGTAGCGTCAAATTTCATGGCTAAAGCACAACTGTATAAAAATTTAAATTAAATAACTTACATTTTATGTCCTACTTTCTAAGTAACAAAATTCAGCTTGCTCCGCCACCACGTGCACAAGTTCCAGTCAGCATCAGGAGGGATGCGAAACTACAAAAAAACACATTCTCAAACATAACAGTGAGATAAATAAAAATAATACCTGCGTGAATAACAACTTCAACTTAAATAACCACATCGTGTAAAAAATAACTTATCGTAACACGCTCCAAGCATCAAAACAAGCTTCCTATTACTCCTTCTGAGCACTGTAGATATAAAACACCAAAAGACCCACGTTGACCTCATTTTCCATTTCAAAGAAAGAAACATCCTGTGAACACTTGCACAGTTAAATTCTTAAACGGCCGTAGCCAGTTGTAACACGTTCCTTAGCATCAAACAATATGATCCCTCCTGAGAGCACCACAGGTGCAAAACAAGTAATAACTTCGCGTCGACTCTTTGTTAAAGTAACAAAAATACAATTGAGCTGGCGCCGCTCACAATCAAGAGGAAACATAAAGAGAAGTTGTTTCCCTCCTCCTCAGCAGGACAGCTGCAATACATCAAACACTTCGCGTTGACTCATTTCAAAGAAACAATTCTGCGTATGCAAATGATCATCAAACAGTAGTTTCACAACAGTTGTGCAAGAACATCGCTCCCAGACGACGGGCGCGTGTCAGTTTTATTATTTTTCCAATTTTTGTTCAAACAAAACTTCTCATTCATAAGCTACATGATAAAGTGTGCGGTGACTGTCTTAGCGAAGGCAACAGGTGTGTACTGACTATGTCTGAGTCCACGGTTGTGTGGGAACTGCTGTCCGACTGCGGAAGTGGCAGCAGTTACAGCGACAACAACGACAGCAGAAACTTCGTTTGTGTCAGTATCAAAGCGTGCGTTGCATCTGCGTTAGTGATAAGAGCTCCGACGGCAGCAACAACCTTAGTTGCGGTAACAGCGGCAACACCAACGACGACAGCGGCAACGTGTGCACCGTTTCGCAGCGTCAACGCAATCCGGCCACGGGAACGGCAGCGCCGTACACTATCTGTCTCCGTTCATAAGGAATGTGTGTTCAATCCTCCGACATATAAATCCCCCGAAGAAAAACACTAGAAATTTTAATAAATAATTATTTCCTTACATTAAAAGCTTCAATTCTAAGTTAGATAGATAGATAGTCCAAGTTAGACTTTCTACTAGAAGGCGCTATATCTCCAGTCTTTCTCCCACTTGACGTCAACAACCTGCAGGCTAGCTATATACTCATATCAAAACCGGTTTTAAAACCCGAGTAACTTTTTACTCTTCTATTGTCTGCTTGACCTAAATATTTGTTGTCGGTCATTGTACCCCCGATTTTAAACGTAAAGTTGATTCCCGTTTAACATTTGCAATTAAAATAACTTTACATTCAATCTGGATTTTAACGGTTGCTTATCATAAATCTGTCCAGCCATAAACAAGGGGCAATAAAGACTACCTGCATCTGAATTTAGATTTTTATGACACCTCTCGCCATTTATCTATTTTGTTTACAAAGTTCTTTCTTATCTTCGAGCTTTAGAGCAGAAACATGTCCCTGGGGACTGATTTGACCGTGCG
Source organism: Lepisma saccharinum (assembly GCA_022664845.1). NCBI lineage: Eukaryota > Metazoa > Arthropoda > Insecta > Zygentoma > Lepismatidae > Lepisma > Lepisma saccharinum. Next base: position 31,110 of record JAGDQP010014057.1, on the reverse strand, counting down.
ATAATGAAGATAATGAATCGGGGGAAGATGTCTCGTTTCAATTTTAAAACTATTTCCGAATATTTGTTGCAAAAGCCGGTTTGTAAGCGAGTGCTTTGAATAAGATGAGAGGTATGTTCTTGCTGCAGATTCTAGGAAAAACAAAATAACAAGGTATTGTTAAAGTTTCTGTCGCTAACAACAAATAGAATTTCAAACTGTTCTAATTGTTCTCACTTCTTTCATTTAGGAAATATAGCAGTAAATTTTCGCGTAATATAGCGGTAAATATTAACATCAGAAAATGTAATCTTCGTTCCAGAGATTTGTTATCATGTGCAATTCCAAGAACAGAAAAACACAAATCTTCACCACTTCTCAGAGTCTGCTTAATGTACAACAATTTATTAAACAAATGTCAAGATCGAGATTTCAGTTTTACATTTTCAGTATACACAAAATTATTGAAAAAAACTATTGGCTCATTACATATAGTATAACAAAGTAAATTTTAAGCAATTCATTGTTTTATATACTAGACAATCTTTGTAAATACTTTAAATCATTGTCAGTTTTGTCTGCTGTTGTCATTCTACTTCTTCTTCTCTCTTTTTCTTAGTCTTTCCTTAATCTAAGTTTTTTTTACAGAAAGAGTAAGCTGGCAGCCCGAGCCAGAATGGCAGATCTTCTGGAGTTCCGAAGATTTGTTTTTTTATCAACCTGATGCCTTGCCTGAAACATATGAAGTTGTAAATTTGTATTTTTATTTCTATCTTTTAATTTATTTTTGTATTACAGTATCTTGTAATAGTAAACTGTATATGCCTTCTTTAACTGGAGATGTACATCTCTGTTGAAGGTGCACAAATAAACAAATAAATAAATAAAGTGAATTTCTGTACAGAATAAAATTGAAGTTTTCACGGTAGTGTTTCATTAAAAGTTGCATCTTCATATAAAGGCCAATCGACTAACTGTTGTGTTCACGTTTAAGACAAATCGATGATTTATATATTAAGTTGGGCGTCTGACACTACGAGTGTAACTTCAATCGGTATATGCGCTTGCAAATCAAATTGTAGAATTGCATTCATATTAGGTAATTTAAAATGTTCGTTCAATAAAATAACAATTTCATGTATTATCATCCTCTGCTGCCATTTTTCTGTACAAACTCATCGAAAATACTAAGAAGGTTTTCTTCCTATTTTAAAATAAAACCGAAGTAGTTACTTTCTAACTAAATTTAGTGATTTTTTAATTTATTAAATTTTATGTAAATAGCAATACTAAAATTGTAAGCATTGTGGTAAGCGTGTTATAATTCCTTAATAATTTAAAAAATATTACATGAATTGGCAACCTATATTTTCGGGCGATACGTACGCATCATACTATTGACCACGAAATAAACTTTCCCTGCCGGTGCCTGTATAACTGGGTCAGGAAGCACGGCAAATGATAAACCTTCATTATAACGGTTTCGATAGTGATTTTTGTTTGATGACATTTAATTTTTACAAAGTTTTTTAAAGTATTGAATCGTTTATAGCTTTTTAATCAAAGGACCCAAATTTTGATTTCTCGTAGGAGCATATTGATTGCAGTTGTTCGGATTCCGCTTAAAATGTAATAACATTCTTAAAATGTTTCCTTCTGATGTAAGACAGTGGAGAACCATCATCAGTTCAACTTTCCCAGGGGTCTTCGACGTAAACTTTGTCACCTGGTCAGTAACCATCAACGTGATATTCAAAACAGTTTTAGGAAAGCAACACTATTATTTAGGACTATTTATTTGTTTTCGTTATTTTAGTTCTAAAACTTGCAGTTGGAAATTTATTTTTAAAAACATGATTTATCGCAACTGAACACTAGCTTTGAATCTAAGGGGAAGGCTTTCTTCTCCAAGAATCGTACGGGATCAAAATATACACGCTGCTGCAAAATATCCCTAATAGTTGTGTGTTTTCGCTAGCGTTTCATATCCCTGATGTTAACCAATTGCCTGGCTCTTGTTTATTTTATTTTATTAATTATTTTGTGATTTGTTGTTAAGGAAATATTGAGGACAGAACAATCAATCCACTCTCAGTGTCCTGCTTATTTATTTACTTGCATGAATAGATAGCAGAATTTTTTATCTCTGGAAACTAGCTAGTGTTAATTATATAGCTGTCGGTTAGAGGGTAGATAAAGTGACCAACAGCATTTCAGTTCGAAATTGCACTCAATCTGTTTTCAAGTCGCAAGTAGTATATTCTGAAAATTTCAGACCGCGGAAACTTAAAATAAATTGACAGAAAATTAGGCGAAACTAGCCGTCTCTGATACATATTATGGTGATTCGCAGTAGATTTTTCGAATATTCCAAATAAGATTAATATATTTGGTAGGTTGTCATGTTTATATAAAGTTGTTTTAAAAGTTTTTAATTGTTAATTGTTGGATCCGTATAGACGTGTTTTAGTTCGGCTCCGCGAATTTATTAGTATTTAGTGATATAATTGTGATTTATTGGTGTATGTGTTTCCGCTCTTGACTTTCTACGGCCCTGAATTGTTTGGTGATACTTCATAGTTCAGAGACGCTGGTCGGTGCTAGAAATTTGTTTGGTGTCATGTTGACTCCGTTCCATCTTTCAGAGCGTTTCAATGTAGTGTGAGTTTTTTCTTCTGGTGTGGTGTCTTGCCCTACATGAGTGATCTGTTAATCGACATGGATTCGCTCCTATTGGATGCGATTTTGTTCACTTCATGTTTTGTGTCATGTTGAAGAAAGGAGATTTCAGTTATTGTTCATTAAAGATTTTGAATTCTTCAACAATAGCAAATTATTTTAACAATGAATAATCAAGTCCATCATATCTCCTGCACTTCTGCTGGAGTCAATTTTAATTCCAGGGATTATTTCTGCTCAAAATGTAATAAATACTTTATCAGTTCTAGAGGACTAATGATACACAACGGTAAATGTCATAATGACACTACCAAGGAAAAGAGAGCATCTGTGCCTAGCGCTAAATGTTGTTCACCCAATCAAATTTCCTTTGCTAATGACTTGATTTCAGGTAGCAGTATTCCAGGTCAAAGTTCTAAACTTATTGATAGTTTGGGAAGGCTTAAGACGTCAGTGCCAATTCTGCGATGATTTCCTCGAGGAGAAAGAAATGCTACGGCTGAGGCTCTTATTGAAATCCTTCAGAAGATTGTAACATCTAATAATATGGAACACTGGATCGAACTTTTATTCTTCCCATACATCACTCTCAACATGCCTTCAAAATCCGCAAAAATCTCTAATCTCACTACACGGGTGAAACAGAGAATTCAACTTTGGTCCAGTAGTTCTCATGATGATATAACTAATCCAATGACTGTCATACCCAATAAATACAAACATAATAAAACTGTTAACAAATCATCCAACGATGTCTTGATAAAGCATATTGAGAACAAACTCTCTGATGGCGACATACACGGTGTTGTCAGACTTCTAATTTCTGAAGACAGCTTCGCTCCATCAGACCCCCACCATTTCAGGGCCTTAAAAGAAAAACATCCTCGGCACCATTATGCATTTGCTCCTTTTAACTTAATAGATCATAATATTGATGTCAATAATGTTACGTCCAACCAGTTACTTAAGGCGCTTAAATCATTCCCTACTGGTTCAGCTGGAGGGATAGACAGCATGCGTCCCTCAATCCTCAAAGATTTAATACTTTATAATGTTCAAGACTCTAAAGATCGCCTTACCAAGGTTATTTGTGATTTTCTTTCTATGATCTTATCAGGAGAAATGTCCATAGCAATAAGGACATTTTTCTTCGGGGCTTCTCTTATAGCACTGAAAAAGAAATGTGGAGGCATTAGACCAATCGCTATAGCAAACACATGGAGAAGACTTTCTTCTAAAATTATATGCGGAAGAATTAAAAATCAGCTAATTCAGCACCTTTCTCCACACCAACTTGGAGTAGCCATTCAACATGGAGCAGAAGCTGCTGCACATACTGCACGCATATATTATTCATACTCTCACCAGAAGCGAAAAAAGTGGTGACCTCGAGGTCAAGGGTCAAATATTTAACCCTGTATATCTCGTAAACGGCTAGACATATTGAAATTTTCTTTTCACATTTAGTATAAAGGCATTAAACACTATTTGTAAAAAAAGTGGTGACCTCGAGATCAAAGGTCAAATACTTAACCCTGTAGATCTCGTAAATGGCTAGAAGTATTAAAATTCTGTTTTCACATTTAGTATTTTTCACATGTGTTTTGATGCTCTAATACCGAATTTGAAATTAGTTTTTCGCTATTATTTACCGTTTTCAAAAGATAGAGGGTTAAATATTTTACCTTTGACCTCGAGGTCAGCAATTTTTTTAATTAATAGAGCTTGTCATGATAATGCTTAATCTGAAAACCGTATCTCTCTAACTCTTACCACTCTCAAGATATTTGGGGCTCAGTGAAGCTATTCCAAATCCGATCGGTTCATTTCGGGTTTTCTCCATGACTCCATTAACTACCAAATTGGTTCTTTCCTGATTTTGTTTTCATTTCATGTTTTTCCCGTTGTCAACTGCGAAATCGGTTCTTTCCCGATTTCCCCATGACGTCATCATTAATAAAAGCCGGGCTGGTTGTGCGGTAACCCCCTCATTCGGACGCCGACCACCGTAGAGTGAAGATCTATCCAGGGAGAAGATTTCATCGTGAATAGTGTAGTGTGCAGTGTTGTCGACCGTCCTAGAGTGAAATGTGTAGTGTTGAAAATAGAGCAATATTTTTTCTGTTTTATTTATTATTATTTAAGGTTGTGTCAAAACAGTAAAATATTTATCACATTTGTCTTAATATATTAAAGCTTAAACTTAATCTACCGCATTTAAAGTGACTTGATAGTCAATAGTTAAAAATTGATATATTTAATATTTTTAACAAAATCTATGCTCTATGCTTGGAAGTGTTAAATGACGTACCAACAGGTGGAGCACGTAATTCAACAATAAAAATTATAAGTGAAAAACGTAAAATATATTGAAAATTCAATAAAGAAGGTAGACTAATAGAAGTACAAATTAATAATCCTCCAGAAAATGAAAACCCTTTAACTTGGGTTATGAAAGGTATTGAAGTTATTAGCACTCCTCATGCATGGTATTAATGATGATCAAGTCGGACTCACGTTTCGTAATCAAAATAAGCCTCATAGGTCATTTTGGTTATCGTTTCGTCAGGAACGAAATATGTCTGTTGAAAACATTTTACTCGCTATGGAAAAAGTTGTATAATCCAATGCGTCATTTTTAAATCAAGAACAATTCCTGGTTAATTACCATCATGTGCAAATGCCTAAAGGTGAAAGTCGGATGAAACAAGCGTTATCCAGTGTTAAAGTATATATAAAATCGAATAAATGTATAGTTACGGTTAAAAAATAGCTATACTCGCTGTCTCGCTCATGGACTGGTAGTGTCTATGGGGTTAATGAATAATAAAAATAATAGAAAAGAGCGAAATAAATATTATAATCAACATAAAGAAATTATGAATATGGAGGTAAATAAGCTGTGTGAAAGCGGGGACAACTGGCGGTACTATTAACGATATTCACCGGTTTCAAAATGTGCTAACTAATTATAAAATAACTGTGTATTGGATTTGTCAGGCAAATTAATTCTATATGAAGGAGTGGTGAAACACTTATTAATTTATTGTTAACAGACAACCATTATAATGTAATTCCAAGCTTGACGGCAGCATTTTCAATCGTCTATTACTGCGATAAACACCATATGAAATATCAAAATACATATCAACACGATTTTAAATTTCAAGCTACTTGTTCGCAGTGTGGGAGTAAACTTAAATGTGTTGATATAAAATCCTTAATAAAATGTAATGACTGTAATCGATCATTTCATGGTAGTGTGTGTTTCAATAATCATGAGGGTACGGTATGTAAAACTAGAAAACAGTGTAATTTATGTTTAAAGGTATATACATTAACAAAGGATCGTAACCCTCGTATATGCGGCGAAATATATTATGTAAACTGCCGTAGTATGATGCCCACAACCATTAATATTTCATGCGGCCGAAAAAGTACATAATGTGGAAAATACAGTCAGAAATAATCTATGGTTGTATTTTACGATATTGAGAGTCGTCTTGATGAAACAGTGGACTGGGTAGATAATGTGTATGGACACGTATCCAATCTATTAATAGGACAACATCTGTGTCATAAATGTATTGGTATAAATTATATACATTTAAGTTGTTCTGTGTGTGGTGTAAGAGAACACGTCTTCAAGGGTGAAGATTGTGTTTTACAGTTTTTACATTGTATTGCAGAGAAGCGATCTTCTTTCTATCAATAATATTACACATGTTGGGCACAACGCCCGAGGGTACGATGCCCATTTTCTTTTAAGAAGTATGATAAATAATATACAGTGGTCCCTCGATATTATTATGAGAGGTTGTCAGCTTCTAAGTATTCAATATAAAAATTTACGTTTTATCCATTCACTTAGCTTTTTGAATAATGGCACTAGCCAAATTGCCCAAGCGTTTGATTTTCCCTCAACTAAGGGATATTTCCCAAAGTTTTTTAACACAATAACAATCAAATTATTGTGGTCCCCTGCCCAATCGGTCGAAACTATACAATGACTTGTGTGCGAAGAGAAGGAAACGGGAATAAAAATAGAGCACGTGGGTAATGGAGAAGAAAATATAGTGCGAGGTAATTTTAAAGTGGATGGCTATTGGAATGATACGGGGAACGGAAAAGAACATATTTGCGAGTATGAAGGCTGTTTTTTTATCACGGTTGTCATATGTGTTATCGGACCGGACGGAACATCCCGCTCCATTTAACCCTTTCATTACAATGAATATAAAATATGAAAATTTTTAGGCCAAGGTGAAACGATTGGAAGAATTAGGTTTTATTGTGCAAACTATGTGGGGATGTCAATGGAAAACACAAATGAAATAATGAAAATATTTCTAGCTGTGTTAAAAACCTACAGAAAAGAACCTATGAATCCGCGTGACACTTTGTACGGTGGGCGGACAAACGCGGTGAAATTGCATTATAAGTATAAAGAAGGAAAGAAAAGTAAATATTTGGACTATGTTCCCTGTGCCCTTTCTGTAATAAGGTCAAAAAATACCCCGTGGGTCATCCTACACATATTTACTATTCTTCCTCCAGCCTAATTGTATCACCCTGTGTTACCATATCGGTCTGGTGGTAAGCTACAATTCCCTCTGTGCAGAGCATGCGCGGATTCGTTAAATCAGGGTGATTGTACACATAGTGATAAGGAGCGTGTCTTTACCGGTACTTGGGTAGTTGATGAGGTTCGCAAGGTGATTGAAATAGGATATAAGTTGGTAGAAATGCATGGGTCATGGCATTTTAAGGTTGAACAATATAATCCTGTTAAGAAAGAAGGTGGTCTATTTACAGAGTATTTAATAAGTTTCTAAAAACGAAAACAGAGTCTAGCGGTTGGCCTGCGTGGTGCACGACCGATGAAAAGAATCGAATTTATAAGCAGTTATTATGACAAAGAAGGTATTAAGTTGGTTCCGGACAAAATATGTGTAAATAAACGTCGTAAGAGTTTAGCTAAATTAGCACTAAATAGTTTTTGTGGTAAATTCGGTCAGAAAGAAAATTATAGTCAAACATCAATAATAACTGACCCGGGTGAATATTTCAATAAGCTAGCCGATCCAAATACTGAGGTTCACGAAGATATTCAAATTAACGGGGACACGTTAATTTTAAATTGGCAGTATCTCTATAGAGCGAGAGTACCAGACACCAATATAAATGTGATAATAGCTCTATATACTACTGCCCACGCTCTCTAGATAATAATTATAATCTCGATATAATTATATCGATAAATTAGGTAAATACGTGCTATACTAAGATACGGATAGTATAATTTATGTGGAGACTCCAGATGGGGAAAAGAAGAAATAGGTGATATGCTCGGTGAACTTACTAACGAGTTACAAGCATACGGTTTTAAGGCGTTTATAAGTGAGTTCTGTTTGCAGACCCCAAGAACTGTGAATTTGAAGAATACAAACCCGATAGTGGGGAAATTCTTATGCGTGTAAAGTTCGAGGAATAACACTCAATTATGAAAATTCTAAAAGAATTAATTTCCAAAAAATAAGAGATGATACTTGACAACGCTCCATCTGTTCAAGTGTTTAGCAAAAGAAAGATTACTCGAATGAAAGGTCATATCGTTTCTAGACCGGAAAAGAAAATTTATCAGTTGGTGTACACGAAAAGAAGATGCCCTGATAATTATGATACGGTTCCATACGCCTTTAAAAGACAACGAATAGATTAAATAAGTTATAATGGTATTGTATCTATTTTTCCATGTGTAGAAAAGAAGACGAAATAATGGATTAGCAAATTTTAAATCATTATTATTATTTTAATCAAATTGAAATATGTGTTGGTCTTGCATAAGATGATAATGCGAGAACATTTTCTCTAGTTATTAGTTTACATAATTACTACGATCCTGTAAGCTTTTCTCTGAAAGAGTGGTATAATTTTCTATCATATTTTCTATATATTGACAGTTATTTTAATTCATCTACAGGAACTTCACTGCCCACAGAATTTTCCCTTAGCGTTAATTACGAACTATCATTATCGGATAATTTTAAGAGTACTTGCCAGTGGGGAGTATTCGTTCCTCAGATGATGACAAAAACGGTCAGGTAATTTTTAGTCTTTACGTGGAGAAAACTTCATTCCTACATGCCATGTATTCAACAGGCAATATTTACATGTTCACAGCTATGTGAAGACGTAACAAAATATGCTTAAAAGTGTATAGAACAGAATAATACTAATCCAGAATGTTCTAGTTTGTCTAAACAAATTATACTGGAAGTATTGGCATTCTTAAATCGTAATAATAAAAATGTTTTATTATATTACTTATTATTTATAATATATTAGAATATGGAGTTTCAACATCCATTTACATGTATTGTCGCCGGCCCGACAGGATGTGGAGAAACGTACTTTCTAAAAATATTTCTACAGCATTATGCTGAAATATGGAAATATATAATATGGTGTTAAGGCGATTGGCAACCCTTATACAACACTCTCTCCTCATAATGTAAATTTAAAGAAGGGTTGCTTCAGGGTGATGAAGTTTCAGTGGAAGAAGGCCCGCACCTTATAATTATAAATGATTTAATGCGCGATTGAAATAACTGGTTTGCAGATATTTTCACCAAAGATAGCCACCATAGGAATTTAAGTGTTATTTTTATTACTCAAAATATATTCCATCAGGCTAGAGATATGAGTGATATTTCATTAAATTGTCAGTATATAGTATGATTTAAAAATCTTAGAGACCAGGCTCAAATTAATTACCTGGCACGTCAATTGTATCCAGGTAACGTAAAGTTTATTCAGGTAGCCTATCAAGATACAACCCAAAATGCTTACGGTTACCTATTATTTGATTTAAAACAAAATACTCCCGATGTGCAGCGTGTTCAAACAAATGTTTTCCCTCGTATTCATTCAATTGTTTATGTGCATGTAAAATAATACTAACTTTAATATTTTATATATTTTAACAACTATTTTTACTATAATAGACGTAAAAATGATTAATAAGCAGAATGCACACTTACTAAGACTTTTAGCAAAAGCAATACCGAAAGGACGCAAGGCGATATCCTAACAAGTTATGTTAGCTGCCACAATTTTCCCCCTTTTGGGACTCTTTCAATACTACAAAATAGTGATGTGAGGGAAGTCAGTGCTGTCTTATAATGTTGCGAAGATGGATTTGATTCACCTATTTTTCATTGAAAATGAGAGATAAGTAAACTAACCTAATACGAAAAACTGTCTCATTGTTGAATATACATCATTGATAGTAAAAAGTTGTTTGTCGTTGTACCTGTTTGTTTCGTTATGATGCATTCTACAACTAGGTTTTTTTTCTAACGTAACAGTTTTACGAAAAATATTTTGTTCTTTGCAAATGTAGAGTCTCTTTTGTGTGTGAAAGTTCTTTGAAGGTATGAAAAAATTGTTCGAGTTTAACATATCAACTTTTGTTTTGCAAATGTTCATATGTATTATCCGAATGTCAAAAAATGTTTGATACTGACAACTTTTGTTTCTCCATGTTAACAGTTCCTTGATACATTGCAAATGATTTCCCGTACACTCTTTTACATATTATGAACTTTTCAATACATGTTTCGTTTACACTTTTGCGTCGTGTTGTTTCAAAAACAAGATGTGATGTTCTGTTGTTGTATCAAAAAGTTGTACAAATATCACAGAGAAAATCTTAAAGTTAACGGAAAATCGTTTGATTTTGTTACCGGTACGTAACGATGACACTTTTCCGTTAGGAGTAAATCTAAAAGGTCCCGTAACTTTTGTTAAGACAAAATTCAAATACATATGAAACTGAAAAGCTGCAAGTTTGTCGTACAAAAAGCATATACAGTAACTTCTGTAAATGCAACCATTGTGCATCTGTTCTGCGCAGGTCACGCCTTCTTACGACGTCACAGCTCTCTTACATGACAATTGTAATATAACCAGTATTAAATGTCCAAATCAGCTCTTGACGTGCCAAGATCTCTTTACTCGAGTACAAATTTTGTTAGTTATCGTTTTATCATGGGAAATCCAATTGATTTTTTACTTATTCGTCAAGACATTCAAGGGTACGAAGATCTTCAAACCGTTCTTGAATGCTGGACCCACTCTTCTTACTATACATTAATGGGATTTCAACCAGAAAAAACTGATCCTGAACTGTTATTTCATCCTTTGCTATATTTCTAATGGAACGATGATGAAATCGTATTAGAAACTTGTGTAAGTGCACAAGATATTATCGATCTTTGGTCCTATGGACTTTTTACAACTATAGAAAGTAAACGGATTGCTTGGGATTATTACGTTTAGCTTTTCGAGTATGAACCTAGTAAACTTATAACTGATGATGCTGTGGAATTCTTTGGACTGGATATGATGGACGATGATTACGTAACTAATTGTGTTGATGAGTCTAGTGTAATGGATATTGAGTTTGACAGTGATGATGACGTTGCCATGGAAATTGATGTGGAACAATGGTTCAATGATCATCGTGCAGATATTCGTGTGTAACAGTGGATGAAGGACCAAAACATACCTATGATGTATGGTGCCGGGAAAACGCATGACTTTGAAATTGTAAGTGAACGAGTAAAAAGTATCTTAATTACTCCTTGCATGGACGTGAAATTACCATCAAGTCATTGGTTACTTCAATTCGTGATCCCGAACAGTACGTAACCAGTATCTTTCAGTTTGCCATGGAACATTTACTTCATGATGTAGATCCTGCACGCAAAGCAGATTTTATGATTCAAAGCTCAAAGTGTACAGTGGGAAAGCCAGTATACATTAGGTTTAAATTTCGGGCGCATATTACTGTAGACGCTTTGTTACGTAAAATAAAAAATTATTAAACTCCAATGAGGAATTTTCATTGGGTGACAATGTTACATTTACAATTGATATTACCGATCCGAATCGAGCACAAGGGGTGGATCGTAACGCTAAGCATTTACCGTTTGAAGACTATGTGCAAAAGGATATTATACCTGTTAACAACGTTCCTGACTGTCTTCCAAGAGCACTAGCATTAGGACAACTACGACTAGATAAAGCATTTGATAGAGCTGCTTATATGAAAACCCATTCGGAAAGGTGGAGATCCAGCACAACAGAATTATGATATATGCAAATGTAAATGTACGTAGTACAAATGGTAGTAGCATAGACGATGTTGTCAAGTTTCAAAAGTATTGGGGGGATAAGTATCAAATTATTGTTTATAGCCCACGTGAATATGAAAAAATCTATGATCAGCAGCTAAGAAAAAATATTTTTAATGTATGAAGACAATCATTACGATATCATTAAGACAATTACGCCATTCTAGGAAGTAAAGGATATTGCGATCATTGTCTTACTCCATATATGAAACGTCGACATCACAAATTTAAATATATATGTACGCAATGTGAACAGTATCATTCTGATTCTAAAGGTGTTGCTGGAACGAGAGTATAGTGTGATAAGTGTAATCGTTATTTTGTCAATCAGACATGTTTTGACAAGCATTTAACCAAAGCAAAAAATAAATAGAAATGTCACCATGTGCAACTTTGTTCCCAGTGTGGTGTTAAAATCTATCGTCGTAGCAGAACGTCGAAAGATATTTGTGGTGAACAATTTTGTAAACTGTGTGTAGAATATGTAAATGAAACACAACTGTGTTTTGTGAAACCAAGTAATCCAAAACGGGTTGAGGATTTCCTTTATATTGTGTTTGATCTGGAAACGATGTGTTTGGGCGCAAATGGAAAAGGAGAACAAGAATATGATCCTAACTTAATTCGTGTCACGCATCGCTGCTTTCAGTGCAAAGATCTCAATGACGAAAGTTACAAATGTAGTGTTTGTGGTGATTCTAATGGAAATAGGGATTTTGTATTATTTACTATGGAACCCTTCATTAATCACGTACTCGAACAAGATCCCAGTTTAGTCAAGTTGTTGCTCTTGCACATAATGTATATGACTTTGATATTTTTTTGTTGCTCGCGAGTTGTTACAACGTCACAAGCCTAGTATTATCAGTAGTGGAAATGAACTTATACAACTAACGGTAAATAATATCATATTCAGAGATACATACTTGTGCTCGATTAGCACATTTAACTGTTACCCTTGGCTTAGATTAATCTCTTAGGAAAGGTGATTTTCCACATTTGTTTAACATACCTCAATATCAAAACTATGTAGGTTTGTATCCAAAACTTCAATTTTACGATATTGAAAGCAAATCACCAAATAAGACAAGCAATTGCTAAGTGGCTTGCAGAATGTGTCAAAAGCAAAAAATCATTTTATTTCCAACATGAACTGTTAGCCTATTGTTAAAACGATGTACGTATTTTAACAGGTTGCAATGTTTTTTGCATACTCCAACAACTGCTGGGTGCGCAATGGAAATCTTTCGGTCAGGCTATCTTCAAGAAAATACAATTCGAATTTTCTCTCCGTTAGGTTTCCAACATGGTACGAATCAAAGCAAAGTAGCTAAGCAGTGGCTACGTTAAATAGCATTTAAATACAATATTAAGTTACAAACATGTGAAAATGGTAAAGAGGCACAATTCAGAAATTTCAGAGTCGATGGGTATGATAAAAATACTCGTCCAGCTTACGAATTTTACGGTTGTTACTATTATGCACACAGTTGTATAACCCAATGTAGGGAACAAGTAATAGATAATGAAGGGCGCAGCTTAAACAGTCGATATGATGGAACGTTAGCACGTGAAGAATTTTTGAAAAAACAGTTGCAGTGTAAAAGTTGTTTCCATTTGGGAACGGGAGTGGGGAAAACAAGTAAAATGTCACCTGAAATTCAGAGTTTCATCCGTGATCATTGTTCTAATGTACAAGAACCATTACAGCCTCTGGATGGCTTTAAAGGCGGACTTGTGGAATGTTTTAAAGCTTTATATGAATGTACAGAGCAAGAGGTATGTGAGTACCTGGATTATTCAAGTTTATATCTATGGGTAATGTCTTGAAAACACTTCCAGTTGGTCGTGTAACAATCCGTAAGGGGGATAACATGCCTGATCCAAGTCAGGTTCATGGTCTTGTATAATCTTTAAGGTTTTACCACGTAGCAATCTTGCAATTCCTCTTTTTCCTTATAATGCACACTACAAACTGTTGTTTGGTCTTTGTCGAACCTGCATGGATAATTTAAATAAAGATAAGTGCTATCATACCGACTAACAACGTGCAGTCAGAGGCGTATTTTGCACATACGAGCTCCATGCCTCATTAAAGAAAGGTTATGTCATTCTGCATACTTATAAAATTTGGGAAATGCAGATGACGGAGGGACTGTTTAAATCTTATGTTGACACGTTTCTGAAAATGAAACATTAAGCCTCTGGATTTCCACATGATTGTCTAACCGACGACGATAAACAAAAGTACTTTTCTGAGTATACCAAACATGAGGGAATCGAACTAGACTATAATAACATTCAGAGAAATGAAGGTTTAAGAACTTTTAAACTATTTATTCGGAAAGTGTGGACAGAAAACTGACTTGCCAAAGACAAAATTGTCAACAATACTTTGGAATTTAATGAGACTGCCTATTCATCTCACTTGGAAATGCAAAATGTTGTTCTTGTGGGTGATAAGCTGGTTGTTTCATATTGCGATTTGGAAAACCAAACACACCAAACAAATTCACAAATGTAGCAGTTGTTGCTTTCATTTCTTCTTGGGTCAGACTTGAATTATACGAAATATTAGGTGTCGTTGGTATTGATAGACGATACTGATAGTATTTTTATCTATATTAGACGTCGAGATGAATCTCCTTTCCTTCCTATTGGTGATTATTTAGGACACATAAAAATGAAATCAAACATGGCTGGGAAATCAAACGAACTTTCAAATTCTCTTGGTCCTAAACATTATGCGCATCGCGAGGTGGAGACAACTACAAGTAAAAGTAATGAAGTAATTAAAATTCGTGGAATTACTCTTTCTCAACGAGCACGTAAACTAATAAACTTTGAGCATATGTATAATTTAGTTACATAAAATGTGACAGTGAAGTAATTTTTACTCCAAGTCATATTTTACGAAAACCTGATTTTCGTATCATACCTAAACCACAAACAAAAAGACATGCTGTTGTGCAGCAAGCTAAGCGTGGTCCATTAAATCCATCTAGTACTGTAGACTATGGGACGTTACCTTATGGTTTTCGTTAAAGAAAAATTTAGAATCTGTTCTAAACTTTAAACAGTAAGTTGTTTAACACTATGTTACACTGACAAGTATCATGTAAGTTAGATGCAACTTTTTGTGTACGTCACGTATTTTATTCACCTGTCAAGTTTGATTTTTCAAAACGGTTATTTTCTTAGTAAATATGTATCCCTGCAAGTCCTAACATTAGAACAATGTACATCTCAAAACTAATTCATTGTAGCTGCTTTTAGCAACAAAAAATATTTTCTATTACTTGTTATAGTTGTCTTCCTATTCCATGTTATTTGGGTTAGGTTAAATAGGGGATGATAAAAGTGGTCAAAGCCTTTCATAGTGTTGGAAGGCGTAACTAGATTATATTCCTGTGCTATGTTAAATAAGGAATAAAAAAGAATTTAATTTCCTATTCCAAGTTTTTTGAGTTAAGTTAACTAGACTATATTCTTCTGTTATGTTAAATAGGGGTTGCAAAATGAGCGTCGTACCCTTTCATAAATAGGGGTTAAAAAGGTTCCGTAGCCTTTCACGAAGGGAATGAGAAAAGGGACCTTAGCCTTTTATACATTGTAAACAAAAGCGGCGACACAGCGTATCGTACAGCCCTGAACAATCGACTCCTTGTTATCAGCCAGGTACGGAAAAAACGTGCAATTTTCAAGAAAGTGAGACCAAGTGACCCTATTACTACTCATACACATCTTTCTTTGTCGGTATACTCCATACCATGGTTTCCCAACAGCTGTGATGTCAGTTTCGCACGCATCAATTTTTCCCTTCGAGCACCGTGGTGCTTTAAATAATAATAACCTCTCGAAGTGTTTGAATTCCGTAAATAGAGAAAAAGCCTTTTACAAAAGTTCACACGTAAAACTTTATGGAAATATACAAGTATATTCGCTAACGAGTAAAATATGTACGTACCTGTAAAATATGTCGTTATATGCGCAATAAAATTCCCATAATTTAATTGCAAACAGCCTAAATCGAATTTTTAGTCATGCAGATTATCGAATATTCATCAAAATAGAAATATGCAAAATCCGCCCTCTAGTTATAACTTAGTTTGGATTCGAAGATATTTTGTTTAGTAAGAATCGGAATCCGTACCTGGACACACCGCTTCCACCAAGGAAACATCCTGGAGACCGGTCCTGGCAAAGCTGATTTGATATTAAATTATATGATGTATTTGTTTTTCAGATTAGTTATATTTAATAGTTATTAGTTTTAATGACTTCTGTGACGATGGTAGCTTGAGAGTTAGGGTATGTGGGATTGCAGGTTGTTTGGGAGCATGGAGGTGTGGGAAAATTAATTGGGTTTGTTATCCCTTGCCGAGTTAATAGTAGGTCTTGATATTTATTACTTTATTATCATACATAAGTAATTCTTAGGTCATATCGTCAGTGGAGAATTCACTGAGTAGATATTTCTTGTTGGTAAGCGCTGTGATTTGTAGATCTAGTATGATAAAAGCTAGGTATGTTGTAGGTAATGTAATGTCTGATTATTTTGTAGTTAATGTGTAGTAGTAGGTTTGCCGTGATAAATTTCTTGTTTTCGCTGAGATAATATATTTCTTTCGTCTTTCATGCATATAAGTATTGATAGGAGTTACTGGTATTCTATTGTAGAAATCTGTTTGGTTTCGCATTCCACATTTTTTCAGTATATCTAATCCAGTAGCTTTCAAATTTTGCGATCTGTTCTGTACTTATTTTTGAGTTGACAAGTTCATGACCGTAAATGACCATAGGTCTGAGGATGGACTGGTATAATCTGGTTTTTATTCTATTTGGGAGTGGAGGTCTCAAGAAGAATTTCAGTAAAGCATGTGTCTTGAAACCTGTAGCTTTCCTGTCTTTTATACGGGTTTTGAACGTTAAACTGAGGTCGAAAGTAACACCAAAATATTTTGCAGAATTTGTGGGGGTGTATTTTTTTGTTTTTAATTGTGATATGTAGATCCTTATCTTTTCTGGTACCTCATCCCGACGGATAGAAAACTATAAATTGTGTTTTATTTTGGTTCTGTTGCAGTCTCCATGTATTGCACCAGTTAGTGAATTTACTAAGATTTGTTTATAGCAGATTCTGTAGCCCAGCTGAAGTCCAATAGGTCGTATCGTCGGCGAAAGTCATATTTTGGTTGTTGTTGCGGTGCAGGTGTGTCGTTTACGTATAATATTGAGCTGAGATCAGCGCCTTGTAGAAGAAGCGGCCATAGGGTGAGGCAAGTGAAGTCAGTCCTCATATATATTTTTCCATAAAAATACAAATATACATGTAAATTACTACATGTCTTACAATCACTACTTTGCCGTCTTGCGCAAATACATCCCTTGTACCAAATTTGTCAATTGCTTCTTTGAGCATCTATAATCTAGCTTGGCAAAGATCCTCCCTGATTGAAATATCTGATTTTTTAAATTTTCTTTTGTTTCTGAAAACAAATGCTCTGATAGTAAAAATAACTATAACGTTCTGAACTGAATTTCCAACTCAAGTATTCTTTCTGAGCTTAGACAAGTATGAAAAATTGTACGGGTAGTATAATTCATCCCTAGTAGCAAGCACGTCTACGTTAAGCTTGCATTTGCCTTGTGTTGCCTTATTTCCTTCAGCCTTTCAAATTACACTTGCATTAGGCTTCCACAAGTATATTTTCTAAGGCATGCCTGAAGAGAAGCTCCGCTCGGACAAGCCTTGGATTTTAGAGGCTCCGCAAGTTTGCTCCAAGGGTATTTTGCAAGGCTGCGCGCGAAACTTAGTTAGGACTTTTACCATAGAGCAGCGCTATAAGTCATGATCTTTTGTTTCCAATAGCTTGACCTTGATCTTTGCGGAAGGGAAGAATGAAAGTTTCCGAGAAACATGGCTGGTGTTCGTTTCGACAGGAAATTTTATTGAATCCGTATATGTTTCCTTCAGTGAAAATAAATACAATAGTGTACGTTTAATCACATTACGAACAATAGATGTGGAAATGTATTTTTGTTTAATTTATTATAAGTGTGATTTTAATTTAAGACAGAAAGGAGTACCTAGAAGATGGTGAACAGAACAAGTGATTACATGACTGATTAATTTTACACACGGAAATAAAACAATAGAAGATAAAAGTGCGGTAAATAACTCTGAAGGAAGACACAAGAAATATATATCATGATGTCCCGGTAAGTACTATATTTATGTTGCTCGTTTAAATACTGTACTCATCACGCCTTTTTTTTCGACCTATTAGTAAAACTAAAACACGTTCTATCTGGTTTCTATTCCAGTTTAGGGTAAGCATGTCACTTGTAATCGAAATTGTTTAGTTAATTATTTTCGTAATTAAGTATCCAGTATCCGATTTTTTTAAGTTAGATGTTTTGAGACCTTTAACACTTGCAATACCAACGAAGGGGGGGCTAATTTGTGACCACAATATCTTATTTTTTGTAATTATGATTATTGTGGGCCTACTAATCGTTTGTTTAAAAATCTGAAAATAAATATTGTTCAGTATGTTTGGCATTACTTCCAAAGTCGGTCGGCCGTCTGGTTTTCGATTAAAAGCCTAATGAAAGCTACGAAAATTTAAAAATGATCATCAGGGTGGGGATGTTCACATTTATTATTAATAATTGCTTTCTTGCATTTTTCGTACATTATCTTAAATTAGTGACCATGGGAACGTGGAGGTTAGGTAAGGTTTCGTGCGGTCGTGTATATTAACAAAATATATTTTCATTTGTTCATATTTATTATTAATAATTGCTTACTTGCATTTTCGTAGATCTCTTAAATTACTGACCATTGGAATGTGGAGGTTAGGTAAAGTTAGGTGCGGTCATGTATCTTTACACGTTTTGTTCTCATATACGTCACAGTTGTTTTCGTCGGAACAAAGCTTAATACACTTTCTGCAATTTGTTGTTAGATTTATTCATCCATGACTTTCACACAGTTTCAAAGATTTTCCTCAGTATCACTGTATTGTTTCACAAGCTGTAATAATGTTAACTCGCATCCAGGGCAACGTTCCTGTACACCTGCAGCAATGTTCACAATATAAATGCTCGTAACTTTCCCACAATCCAATCATGCAGTAACCTTCCGCCGAGTAGTTCCCTCCGCTTCCCAAATAGTTCCATGTTTATCACCGATTATACAATAAAATAAACTCAACTTTCGCTCTTTTTTATATACTATTAACCACACAAACGAGCAAATTATTAATTTCTTCCCTGT
This sequence comes from Lepisma saccharinum, assembly GCA_022664845.1. NCBI lineage: Eukaryota > Metazoa > Arthropoda > Insecta > Zygentoma > Lepismatidae > Lepisma > Lepisma saccharinum. The sequence goes on along the minus strand of JAGDQP010014057.1, from coordinate 11,970 downwards.
AAATTTTCTAACTTTTACTAGAAACGGACGAGCAACTTTGGAAGTTAACCCGTATGTTTAGCTAAAGCATACCGTATATGCTATTTTACGGCAGTGTAATTTTAACGTTGCTGTCTCTCATATAATTCTTTCTTTTCGTGGTGGGCACAAAGCATCCCCCTCCCCCCCCCCCCCCCGGAAGGAAACGTGACTAAAATTTTGAAGTGTCGGTCGCTTCCAGGTGTCAGTATAAAGGTAGGCCTAGTTATTTCTAGTGTCCGATTTTAAGCGGGGAGATGGTTGGGATTTGCCCTCTCTGCGAAAGTGTTCTCTGGCTGTTTTCCGAAATATTCCCCAAGCCTGGGATATACACGTATATAAAATACGGTTTTCTATTTTCTGAGGGAACAAATCCCCCTCACTGGATATTGTACAAATCGGACACTGGTTATTTCTCGCCTTTCCGGAACCTAGCGGTTACTCTTACGCCTATAGACATTCTGGGAATAGTAGGCAACTCAGTTCCCAGCTATTTTGAAATATATATATATTTAATTGCTTCCATACCGTTACACTTATCCGCATTTATTTACATCAAATTTTGCACACTTGTGCATTAGCTACTGGGAAAGGTCATAGAAGTATATCCGGCGCCGCTGTTGTCACTGTTGCCAACACTTTTTTAAATATTTTCAATTGCTCCTATACCGTTTGTTTGGGCATCAGCACCAGCATTTATGTACTGGGACATTTAATAGTTACTTCAGGCGACGAAGCTTTTACTGTTGAAAATCAGTTTTTAAAAAATCTACACCACCACGTTTTTTTTTAACGCGGACTATGAAGGAGGTATTTTATTGCCCCAGTCAACAGTTAAATATATTTATTGATTTTTTTGTTATACCGTACTATTTTTGCTTGTATTTTGTTCGGAGTAGCTAAGCGAAAATATTGTCTGGGCTAAAAGGACATGTGTCATTGAATACAGCATTAATTTGTGTTTATTTTGGAAGATGTATTTAAGTTTTGAAAGCGATTACAAAATACCCCTTCCCCCGTTGGAGATCTCGGGGTGGCCAAAAGGTTAGAGCGCTCGCTTTCTGTGCTCGTGATCACGAGTTCTAATCCCGCCAGGATCCATAATACACAGTTGGTCGGAGACCACTTTACCAAAAACTGTGGTCCCGTCCTTAGAAGCTCGTTTATGACGTTAATAACAATTGATTCACCCCCCGTTGGTAATAAATGTTGTTAAAATATCTTGGTATTGCTAAGGTTAATATGATTCGACAAATTATTCCCCTGTTGATGCATATTTAGCATTATAAAAAATAATCCTCGGCCTTTCTTTATAATAAGCAAACGTCCGGTAACGCAAGTGGTGTTAATTCGCCCGTATTAAATTTTCTTTCGTATCACACTCATGAACGTGTGGTTTTCTTTCTTACTATTTTGTTTCTTACATACTATACACAGGAATGTAATTTTTTTAAGGTTTGCAGAAAAGAGTATCGTGTGATTAGATCAACTGAATTTTCGAAATTTATTTTTAGACTACTATTTTACGTTGCAGTGGAAGATTAGTGAAACTGTCCATAGAATAGTATTCTATTCCAGTTTAGGATGGTCTTTTTGCATTAGATTTGTGGTATAATCTTAGATTAGTTAAATTCGCTTCAGGTTAGGTTAAATTACATTAGTATAAATAATATTCGCTTAGTTCGACAGTCCTTACCCTAAGCTGAATTTATTCCCCTTTTGCTTTTAACAAGCAATTCATTTTTGCGTAATGGACAACTGCATGGAGAGTAGACCTACGGTGCTCTAGAAAGAATAATTAGGAAATACGGCTTTATTGTGCCAATCGCAGCGAATGTTCAGGGGTGGGGATAGAAGAAAGGATGCGGGAAGGAGTCATCCAGGGCGTGACTTGAATGTACCATCCCGGCAGGGTTTTATAAATTCAGGGGGTGTAAAGCAAAGAGGGATGTAAGCAGAGTTTTCCAGAGTTTATATCGAATTTTAACTATAAAATATATTGAACCCCTCTCTCTCTCTCTCTCTCTCTCTCTCTCTCTCTCTCTCTCT
>JAGDQP010014056.1:13343-46149 GCA_022664845.1 Lepisma saccharinum | reverse complement strand
TTTTTTTTTTTTTTACTTTTTAGTATGAATCGTTTAAGAAAAGTTTCTTTAAAAACTGTATGATTGTTTTAAGCCAAATCCTAAAGTGTTCTGCAGCCAGCCAAACGCCAGAGCGTTGCAGGTTAGTATTTATGGGTAATATTAAAATATATTAAAATATGCTTTTAAAATATATAAATAAATATATAAAATATATGGAAGTAACAATAGAATATTGTATTGTCACCCGACTTACGTCACTGTGCAAATTTCATCATTGCATGATGTCGGGAAATGAGTTAAATTAACATTGCAAGATTTGAGGACACCATAAACTATTGTGAACTAAAGAAAAGAGAAGATAAAAACCGAAATTATCAGAACCCAAAATAAAACATTGAACTACTTTACATATTCGATAAGTCTTTAATGAAAGAAACTTGCTATTTGTAAGCAAAGAAGCTAAAGAGAGAAAAATGAAGGAAAAGAAAAATAAACGTTGAAAACAGAAAAAGATATATTGAAGTTAACAGTTCAAAAATATTAAATGAGAGAGAGGAAAAGTGAAGTGAAAAGCGGTTTGAAAGACAGATTAACTACGCATAAGATTATATTCCAACGGAAAGAAAAAATGAGACAGAGAGAGAGAGACGAAGCTATTCTAGGAGACGTAGCAATAAGTCTTGTATTGCAGGCGAGTTTATTAGTACATTCGGTCGGTCGTTTTCCATTTCTTCATTTTCTTTGCTTCCTTTTTCTTACTCTTCTCTTTACGCTTATTTTTTCGTGTAAAAAATATTTATTGGTAGAAGCAGCTTACGATTCTCTCCCCCCACCCCCATCCATCTTTTGCGCACAGCACCAAGAAAGAATGGAAGATCTTTTGCTCTAAGGACATTTTATTCTCATAGAGAACATTCACTTTACCATCCACCACGAGGCAAGTAGAGCTACCCTTTCCCACTCCTTCCCGCATCCCCGCACGCACTATGCCTTTTTACAACTCCCAACCAACTCTTCGTTGCTAGAGCAAATGAAAGCGAATCGTAGATGCAATAAAGAGAGTGAACGAGGTACCTCGAAAGCGAAAGATATTACATAAGAAAAAAAAAAGATGAATTTAATACTTGACAATTTTCTTGGGGTAAATGGTATAACTTGATGTAGAGTATCCTGCTTTTTTTCCCTTCTCAGCTAACTTTAAAAACACATAGAAAATGATTTAAGATTTTCCAGATGCTAGATGTGTTGCAGTACCCTTTAATATTTATAGCTGTCTTTATGATCTTGAAGCGTTTCTTTTCTCAAAGAAAAAACAAGGCCTGTATTAAGCAAAATACTACAAATTCTTCAGAAAATTTGGGGAATTAATTAACGATTCCCACAATTAATACCATAATCATTTTATATTATACATTATTTTAATCATAATTGCAGACATGAAACAATATATCAAAAGCATAAAAGTACTGCGTAACTCAAAAATTTACCTTCAGCAAATATGAGTAAAGTAATATTTCAAAATAATTTATTTACTATTATAACAAATTGCATTTTAAAACTGGTACCGCAGCATCACATTTCAGGAAGGCGTTCCTTTTCTCCGGAATGCTCATTATCTCAACGGTTATTAGTGGCTTCAATTCTTTAAGCAGTAAATAAAAAATCCTTCTGCTTCTATTTTCCATGTCCAAGCTTTGCTTTTATTTTCTTAATGTAAAATAAAATAATGGCTGAGCAAAGCAATACGTTTTAATTGAAAACTAAGCAAAGGTGCAACAGTTTCACCAACTAACTACTTGGCTTCAACACACACACTAAATTACATAAACAACACAACTTCTAACTAGACAACTATCTGGTTCCTGATTTTTGTCCCTTACCAGCCAATTCCGTACCTTCTACAAGTAGAAGGGGGCCCATCAGGAACCAGATAGTTGTCTAGTTAGAAGCTGTGTTGTTTATGTAATTTAGTGTGTCTGATGAAGTCAAATAGTTACTTGGTGAACTGTTACACTATAACAGCAAATACATTTGGTTTATATAAATTCTCTGTTTCATATTTCATTCGCAATGTCGCCTCTAAAGCTTTGAATTATATAGAATCATTTCCCAAAATTATTAAATTCAACAATCAGAAAAAGGTAGATAAAATAAGATAAAGATAACAAGTTTCCTTATTGAGCACTTTCATAAGCATTAAATGACATATTTGTATTCACTGAATATATATTTTTCTGAGCACAATTTAAAGTATTATGTATTGAACAGAAAGCACAGAATGGTGTACTAAGAATTCAGAATGTAAAGTATATGCATATGTCAAAAAAGAGAGCTTGGTGCAGATTTCTAACTTCGGAAATTATGACGTCATGAATCGAAAACTTCCGAAGCAAGGTATCACGTCACACTGTGACGTCACATAACCAATAGTATATAAGACGGCCTCAGGGAGTTCTGAATCAGATCTTCCTGGGCTACGGCCCAGACCACATCAAGACCTCTTACTTAGTGTTTGCTTCTTGAACATTGTCCACTAATAAATCAATACTATCTTGAAATTCTCATACATTCTTTATTGATATTGCCTCTGTGGTTCTGCTTTATCATCAATTGCTTTGCAACTTATTCTACAGCCTCCTATTATCCAAAACCTATTACCGGTGTCGGCTCGTCTTCAATAGGCAGGTAGACACTATTCAAAAACCAAAACTTGGCCCTGGCTCGTCTTCAATAGGCAGATAAGGGCTACTCAACCAACCCGCAGCATCGGCTCGTCTTTAATAATCAGGTAGATGATGTATTCTTGGCTCCGAAAGGAGTCCTCAATCTAATCTCGGCCCTGGCTTGTCTTCAATAGGCAGGTAGGGGCTGCTCAACCTATTCCTTGGGGAGGCATCGGCTCGTCTTCAATACTCAACCAAAACCATATATATTCTATCTTATTCTTCCACTAATAAATAATTGCATTTAGCTCCGCGTTGGTTATCCCACACCCAGAAGCCGTGGCAGATTGAAGGTATATTGCAGATAGATATATTCTCCTTGGGTTATATCCGTTGTATCTAGAGGATAGGATAGGGTCGTCTGGGGACGTTACAACACGTTTTTAGTTCTTAATTAAAACGTATTGCTTTGCTAAGCTATAATTTTATTTTTCTGCTTCTAATTAAATACAAAAATTAATTTAAAATGTAAGTGAAGAAAGCAAAACCAAGTGTGTGTAAAAACTTATGGTAAAAGGCTAAAGAGTGGATTTCTCAAAATGAAACAAGAAAAAGTTCATTTAAAGCAAATGCAACTTAATATGTGTAGTTCCGGAGTTAAAGGCAATCAAGTGTAGCGCAGTGTAGCCTCAACATAATACCTCAACAAGTAATGACAAATGACGTATCAGCTTAAGCAAGCACAATGGAAAGATTGTGATTCACTAAATTTATGATCGAGGGAATGTAACATGGAGGGCATTCCCCACTAAAGAATCTGTTTGTCAAGTAGTTCGAACTGTGCAGTAAACAAGCATAGAAACATCCCTAAGTACAACTTAAATACACTTCCTGGATACAATTTTGACTGTGATGCTCTAAGCCGAAACCTCTCACGTCATTCATTATTTGTCGAGATATTACGTCATTTGTCACGATGCTGCGTCACATTTGTTGGTATCTAACTCCAAAACTACGCATATTTCTTCAACTGAACTTACTCTTGTTTCTACAACTGAACTTTCTCTTGTCGTATACTTCAGAAATGTACTCTTTAATCTACGACTACCATTTTAAAACGTCCTGCATATATATATACACACTGACAAAGCACAGACCTGCCAATAAAATTTAGCCAATAAAATAGAGGAAATGTATGGTCGAAAGGAAGAAAAGCACTGATGCATGATAATCACAATTTTTACTTCGCACCTTCCCATTCTATTTTAGATGTCCCCTCATTTCAGAGGCCTGTACGGGATATTGCATGCATAGCTCTAAATAGAGTTCTGGATGGAAGTTATCCTTCAGACATATGACGGGCTTAGTCTACAATTCCTTGTCTAGCCCACAGACAATAAATTACTTTGAAATATATATAAATAATAGCAAGAAACTGTTCACACCGTTACCGGGAAATATTATCAAGATGTATAATTCTACGTTTTCGGCAAATGTCTTTAACGTGAATTATTATTTATTGATAAGATTGTCGTTTTCAGGATGATTTATGTGCCAGATTCAACACCCTAACAACTGTGTGGTAAAGAAATAGTTTAGAGAGAGAGAGATTCAGTTCCTTCTGACTCCGAGTATTCATACTGAGATTTTGTTCAGAACATTTCACTAATCTATGACTTATAAGGTAGGTGAGCCAAATAACGCCACTTTAAAACATATTTGATATAGCTAGTGAACCATTCTAGTTAGAAGTTTAAAACAGTTTGCGTGAAAACGTGTTTAAGTGCCCTACATACCAGCAGTCTGATATGAAGATTGGTATAGAATGAGAGCGGGAAAATATTACGAAAAAAAATCGTTACATGGTGTCATTATTAGGAACATGGGTTCCTAATAACGCCACCCCCTACTCTGAAAACTTGTCCACATACTTTGTAAACTGAAGCGACGAAGACAAGAATAATGCTCAGGCACTTTACTGTCTACAAATACGCATATATATATATATATATATATATATATATATATATATATATATATACACACCACACATTCCGTGTGAAATTCATGCAGTTAAGTGGCTTTTTTTATTTACAAAAATAGTGACCCTCACTACGAGAGAAATTCTGAAACGCTTTCTTATTTAATCTAGAAAAAAAGAACGATATAAATGTGTAAATTACAAAGGTATACATTGTGTTCAGTTATTAAGATATTAGCTATGGTATTATTGGGGAACAGACAGACGATGACATTACCACCTCATTTTCTTACATATTACAAAACTTTCAGTACTTTCTTGTGCTTACAAAACAAGACATTCGACTCCTTTGATATAGGTATGATTTTTCAGTGATTACGACTCACAATCGATGTGAAATTTAGGAAAATGTATCTACCTGTATTTACAACGACCTTCTTTGTCGAGACCACAGCACCAAGTGTGCGTCATGGCAGTTCTATAATCACTAGCGCAGTTAGTTTCTGGCACTCCTGCTAGAGGGCATCTGCCTACATATTCTTACTTCTGAATTCCAGCCACTTGCTCTAGTCTCCAAAACACCGGGAATGGCGTTAAAGGTCTACGTGGCGTTATTTGGCTCAGATACTTTATAATAAGAAAGTTTCCAAAAATAAGCTTTTTCGGTAAATTAGTGGCTCACATAAAGTAGTCACAAAGTGTTTAATCATTATAATCGGAATATCGCCTGCGTCATTGATGTCTATAATCACTTAATTAGTCGATATCGAATGAAGAGCTAAGTTGTGAGTCGACGAGGAGTGAAAGACATTAATTTGTATCACTAACATTTTTTTTAAAATTTAAATGGCAATTGTAAAGATAACTGACATTTACGGTCAAAGTTATTCTTAAGACAAGTGTCAAATATTCCAGAAATATAAATATGAAACTAGAAAATAGTTACATTCGTCGAAATCCACTTCGGTTTCGAGAGAAAAGGAGGTCAAATGTCGACCAAATACTCAATTTCTTACAATGGTAAATAAGCGTAATATTTTACTATAAATCATAGACAATGAAATAAATAGAAATAGTTTCTAGCAGTCAGTTTGTATCAATACTTACTAATATCAGGAGCTAAAATGTGTCGTCATCAAGATGACACGAATGGAGAGGAACAAAGTAAACATTTTTAATACTACGATATCCTTTACGGTCTTTAAGTAACTTAAATTTCTGCTTTTTTAACATTTTAAGTACCAATTGGAAAGTCCCGTTATAATTAAGTAACTGAAAGCTTTTTCTTAGCATGAAAAGAACCGGCTTGCAATAAGTTTATTTTGTCGTCACTAAGGAACAGGATGTTCGAAAGCTAGAAAGTCACCTAGACTTAGTTTTGAACTCGCTGAATATTTGCAGACAAACAAATAAATCTGCAATTATTGGTAATAAATTTCTCCTTACATATTACCCCAATTTGCAGCACTGTATCCTGTGCATCAGGTATGATGTTTATCATCAGTAGGGAATACTAAATATTCAATTTTTTTTTTAGTATTTAAAAACAAAACTTTATACCTTTTTTTCTACACTATCAACTCTGAGTCATATTTTAGCGCCTTGCATATAGCTTTATAGGTACAAATCGACTTGTAACATTGTAATTTTTTCTGATATATCCTGTAAGGTTTATTTAGAAATATTCATTTAGAATTGAAAAATGTAGATTTTGGGTACGATGTTGGACACCCCCACCCACCCTTTTCAGGCATCTATCTCAAAGACGAAGCTGATTTCGAGCCATGTTAAAATTTATTTTGATTTCTGTTAGGTCGCTGAAAATACGCCCCTCACCATTTACATACATCCCGTATAGAGATAATAATACGCACAATATTCTGGATTTTTTAAATTCTTTTCCTCTTGATAATTCTTCTTTGGTTAAAATAATATTGTAAACGAAAGAAGATTTGTGTATTAAAAAAAAAGAGAACAAAATCATGAACAAAAACATAGAGTTGGTATTTGGATTTAATCAGAAGAGAAGTATATATATCCTGAACGTAAGGCACGACTAAGCTTCTTTTCTTTCGTTGCTTTCTGCTTTTCTAAACAAAAGACGGAAGAAGAAAATATTCTTGTAGAAACTACACGAGGAAGATTGTCTTTGGCTGTCTCTCTTTTCTTTCAATATGTTTTCTTTCCCTTTTGTGTCTTTGGCTGTCTCACTTTTCTTTCAATATGTTTTCTTTCCCTTTTTTTATTCCTGGAGATTTGTTTTCCTATTGTATCAGTGCATGATGGCAAAGAACATTGCTTCCTTCTACCAGGCTCTGTTTGTTTGTTTAGTATGAGAGTAGTCCTTTAAGAGCTCTTCCGCGTTTATAAAATGAAAAAAATTCTGCCCGAAATCAAGTGTACTCTTCTGTAAGAAGAAAATTGTATTTGTAGGATTATCAGTAGTGAAATATCTGTGATATGTATCATATCTTTTAAGTAATAAAACTTTTATTCAGAAGTTTAATTCAGAAATTATCCTGCAAGAAATGAACTGAAAAGCTTAGCTCAAGTGGTTTTAGGATTATCACATGGATTTTGGATCTGTACTGAGAAGGAACGTAAATTCAAGTTTTGGCGTTGGCTCATTTTGCCTCAAGTTCTACAGTATTTTCCTCAGATTCACCAGGCAAATTCCTCGATGGAACCCAAACTTTGGACGTTACAATCCTTTCCCTTTCCCCGGAGGATAGCAAAATACTTAAAGGATGCCAATATTTTCAGTTTCGGAGACACGTTCTGAAAATTTAACAGATAATTTACGATTCCATATACGATGAGCAATATTTATATTTTAACGTATTCAATTATAGTTTAGTTGTATGCTTTTACAAACATTCTATGGATGGTGTCAGAGTTAGACCGAGACCGACATCGGTTTCAAAATGATCTCTACATGATTGCTCAAAACGTACTGTCTTCAGTAAGTAAGCAACAAAAAATACTATAAATTGTAATTCAAATTGAAATTTACTCTTGTCTCATCGCCAGAATTACTTGTGTTTTCCGCAGGGAATAAAACCTGGGATTACTTGTTTAAACATGACGCTCGAAAGCCCTAATGCGTAGTGAATATGACTTCTCTACTAAGGCGGGGCTTCGCGCGTCACATTTACTTATATAGTGAACGCCGCATTTTGTAATCACGGACAATCTTCTCAGCCGGGAATGTTATAATTTTTATGAAGTCCCACACAGACTAATTAAATCGTCGAGAAAATGCTGTTTCTGATTATCACACTTTCAGTTTACGTTATCCCTTTTTGTTGCTACAGCTTTATACTACTATTACAGGCAAATTAATACGTATGTTAAGAGCTGAAATTACAATACGCTATCTTTTTGTCTATCGAACGGAAAGAACAAGCGATACGGCTATTTGGTCAACCAAAAACTAAAACGGATTTTAAGAACTAGAGCGGTTTCAGTGTTGCTACTACAAAAATAATTTTGTTGCAACAGGAGGATGATGATTTCGTCGCTGTTGGGAGAAATGGATAGAAGCAGAGTGGACAGAAATTATTTCCGAAATCTCTCCCGACTGACTGTATAACAAATGAGATTGGACAGCATTATCGCGCCTCGCCTGAACATACTTTTCTGAAAATTGAAAGTATTAAAGAATGTAAAACATCTAAGGAACGATTCCCAGTTTCATGCTCGAAAAACTTCTGGTGAAGAAGACAGATTGGTGATAACGACAAAAAGCAAAAACCACGATTGTTCATAGGTGTTGGAAAGTTACCCGTCAATTAGCATCCAAACTTTTAAGCATGGATGACAGCTTCGATATTCAAGAGAGGCTAATTCATTTGATATACTTAAAACTATTTGATATCAAAGAATAGCTAGTGAAATAATTGTTTCGCTGGCTTACAATTTTGCAGCACACACTGTGAATTGAGCGTTAAAGAATATTAATGTTGTTTTCCTGTCTTCCACTACGACTTCACTATCACGACCAAGCAACCAGAGAAACCACTACAAGCCTAAGAGCATACTGTTACCGTGAGGTGTAAACAAGGACCCTAGAGAATATGGAAGAAAAAACAACACATGAGTTCTACTGACCTTGTGAAGGAAAACAATATCTTGATGTACTTGCAACTATCTCATGAGACAGTATGTCTGTAAATACAATGCAGAGTGGTTTCGCGCATGAGGAATTTAAAAAAAAAAAACACCTAAAGAAATTGAAAATTCATTATCAGGGTGACAGAAGGTGAATGTTACGAATGAATGGATATTGATAACGATCACTACTGCTGCTAGAAAGACATGAAATATCGTTACTACCAAAGACTCACAACTTGCAGAAGAAGAGTGTGGAGCAGAAGACGATGATGCTACCGAAACATCATCATCCAACGATTGTTACCTAGCGACATTGGTAGAGTGCTGACTTCTCAAACTAAAGGTCCTGGGAACGATCCCAATGACCGCACGTTCTGGCCGGTATTCCCTCGGTCACACCAGGAAAATACCGGGATGGTATCTTCAAACTAGAACCTGGATGACTTTCTTCCTCTACCATATCCCGGCTAAACCAAAGTTCTCTAAAGGCTAAAAATAAACTTAAAATTCCCAATGAATGCTGAAATGCGGCAGGTGTGGGTTATTTCGCGATGTGGTGTTCAGCACAGGATGGCTATTCGCTTTCCAAAAGCATTATGAATACGAAACTAAAGTAAGAACTATTTTAGTAAATTATGATACTAAAACAGCAATTTGAGATTTTTAAAAAGGTTCTGAATTATATTATTGTACAATATTGTACATGTATCGTATCGTATCGTATTAAATAAATTTTAATTTTAATCTTTAAACCAATACATATCTGTGTGTGTGTGTGTGTGTGTGTGTGTGTGTGTGTGTGTGTGTGGTGGGGGTGAACCGTATGTAGGTGTGCGGGAGTTTTAACGAATTCCCTGAAAGCTGTAAATAAACTGCCAAGTTTACATGTGTTAATGGGCGTGTAATAAAGCTATTAAAATAGAACTGGAATGTTATTACATTCCCTATGTGAAATTGTTATATACAACGGGAGCAACCATTTTACCTCTCTCTCTCTCCCACTTGAACTTCCCAACAACCACAGCCAACCACCTTTTAACATTAGGTTTCAAGTGCAGGCGTTTGTCAATAACACGACGTTTATTGGCCATAAAGTGACACATTTCACCTTCGTATCACCTCTCTCACATTCACACACATACACACAGAGGCAAGATTACAGATTACATAGCTTGTATATGAATCTACTACAATCCAAATGTGCAGATGAAGAAACATAAGTGAGCAAAGTAACACGGGTGTATTAAAATTCACACATCTATAAGTACATGCACTCAAAAGATAGGTAAGCAAAGTGATTTATCAGTCACGTAAACGCAAAACCCGTAAATTTAAAAAATTCACATCATTGGAAGAATTGTAAATAACCTTGTCTGGGAGTAACTGCTGTAATTGTTTAAGAGAATCCAACTATTGTCTCCCCAGTTCTCCAACTTATATCAGGATTGTTTCTCAAAACTATTAACATTAAATCGAATATTTGTTAACCAATTACAATCCTTATGGTTCAGAGTTTTCAGTTTACACTCTTATTTTCTCTCGATTTATCAGCTTATTTTGCAAGGAATGTATCAGCCAATCACAAAATTTTGGCTACGGTTCATGATTTTTCTCTTAATCTTTATAAAAACAGTTTATTATAAATAGTAATACTTATACAGTGGTGTAGTGTGCTTTTGATTTGGTGTAATGTGTTTATATATCTTATGTTTTGTATGAAGCATTGTGCTAGGTGCCCAAAAAGGGGTTCTACGACAGAGCAATGAAAATTGGAAGCTTTCAAATGTAAACACGAAGGAGAATGGAAAAAGTAACTGGGAATTAAAGTAGGGTAATGAGGAAGTGTTCAAGAGAATAGGAGGAAGACAATAAAGAAAAAGGGCTTGTCAGCACATTGGCTGGTTAGACATACACTTCATGGTACATTTGAAGGTATGGGTGAGGAAACAAAAGAGGAAGAAGAATGCAACTCCTTGATAAATCGTATGCTAAGACAAAGAAAAGAACAAGTTCAGGATGCATGGAAAGGGTTTAAAGTTCGTTGAAGGATCTTACTTTTATCAGAACACTAATAATCATTAGAACATTTACGCATATCACGGAAACACATTTAATTTACTTTAAAAATAAATAACATATTAAATTGAAAAGTTGTTGTTTTAACACTGACCCACTGAATAAGACTAACAAAGTTTGAAGGACGAGTTAAATAATTAAACTATCAAGTTATTTAAATAAAAGTATATGATGCGTTAGCGCTGAAGAAGTAAGAAAAAGCTGAATTTTAATTGTGGCCTAGGCATCTAATAAGGAACATCAACTTAGTGATCAAAGCCGATTTCGATTAAATTTGGCAGGTAGAAACTAGATGCGAAATAAGTGAAGACGGTTTCTTTCGTTTCTGCGGGAAAACTGTTTGAAGGGGTGGAAAGCCCCCCGGAAAATTTTCCAGACGCCCCTGAAATCGAGATAAGGAAGATAGTTATTCCGACCAAGCGTTGCATATGAATAGTAGAGGAAAAATAAGTGAATACGTGTTTCTGCTTTTCTGCGGAAAAACACGTTAAAGGGAGCAGAGGCTTCCCCAACCATGTTATCAATGACATCCAAAATATTCTTGGATACAGGGGGTAGACGACAGAAGCACATGCACGATTGGAATGAAAGTGTGTAGAGAAACAATACACATCAAATAAGCGACCACATATTTTTTATTTTTGCGTAAAAACTGTGCGAAGGGAAGGAAAGCCCCTCCCCCGCAATATTTTCCAAACGCCCCTGAAATCGGCATAAGGAAGATAGCTTCCGACCAAGCTTTGCATATGAATAGTAGAGGGAAAATAAGTGAATACGTGTTTCTGCTTTTCTGCGGAAAAACACGTTAAGAGGAGCAGAAGCTTCCCCAACCATGTTATCAATGACATCCAAAATATTCATGGATACAGAGGGCGAAACAGGTTACTGCAGGAGGAACACGGAAGGACAGGGTAGCGAAAGGGTCCAAGATTTTTCTACGTACGTTCAAAGACGATTTACATGCACACTTTCCTGTACACGATGTGGACCTCCGGAGATGGGCGTTGCAGTCTAGTAACAGATTAGGCTTACCATCATTTTCAGCGTCACATACCTGGGTGTGGGACTTTAAAAGACGACACAACATTGTATCGCGTAAAGTGACAAAAAAATGTTTGAACAGCACATGCAGCAGGCGACCAGGATTCCGCGAGAACCATAAGTGAATTTGTAAACAATGTGAAACACCATATACTTCAATACGGTCCAAGTAAGGTGTATAATTCGGACCAAAGCGACTTTCAACTGGAAATTCATGCAGGACGTACATTGGCACACCAGGGCATGAAAACAATAGAAACAGTCGTACAATCCGTAAGTGCAACAACACATAGTTATACCATTCAGCCAATAATATCCGCGGATGGGACTTTGATGTCACCGTTATTTCTCGTGTTGAAGGAGTCAAGAGGTGAGTTCAGTCAAAGAATGCTGGACATTGTTTTTCGCCCGCGTAACATTTACCTTGCTGCCTTGAAGTCCGGCAAACTTACAAAGGAGCATGTTCGAACATGGTTTGCTGATGTGTATTTTCCTACAACGCAACGGAACACTGTTCTACTATTAGATGCGTGGAGTGTACATTGTGAAAATACATTACGCGACACAGAGCGAAACGAAAAGCATACAACGCTGCTCACAATACTACAGGGACTAAGTTGCAAACTACAGCCACTGGATGTATATTTTTTTTGCTTGTGAAAGACCTTTGTACGTCGCTTTTCTGACGCTGTGATCTTGCACCAGTCGGACATAAACTTGCATTTACGGGACAAAATCATAAAACTCCAGTCATTGACGCATAATCAATTGGCTACAGAACAGAGAGACCGGCAAAGTTTCATACGCCTGTGGAATACTCTTTCGACGCGACTAGTGTGCCAAAGTATGATATTTATGGACAAGTTACTGTGATCGCTGTGGGTGGTGTTCGAGAACACTATGTTTGCAACATGTTTTTGTGGATTATCATTATTGTAAATTCTTTGTTCCATAAACATATTACTATAAATTAGTGGCACTCAATGTACTCTGTTTCTATGCTTAAGTACAATGCGCAAGATATTTATACCACGTTATTAGGCATGCGAACTGTTATCTACACTTCACGACCCATAGTCTCTATCATGAGATCTGCTTCTACATTTTCACGACCGCGCAACATAAGATTACACTTCATCTTCACACACAATCGCCTAGTAGATTATAGGTCAACATACACGCCTGACCTACCACGGCGTATACTTCTCCTTCCCACATCTTCAACCCCCCCATACACAAATATCAATGGGCAAGCAAGGTTGCGGTATGCGGTCACCCTATGGCCCTGCAGCATTTGACAATTATTTCTATTGTAAGCCCACTGACTGTTCAAGTGGAGAGTTAGAGTACGCTGCGTGAGCGATGAATGCGTAATGGCAGCTAAAGCTCTCACAGAATACAGTAATTACAACGGTCTGCAACCTAGCTGTGTATGCTGCACTAGAAACTGCGTATTTTTTCTTTCCTTCTCACCTGTCTATACGTATTTCAATCCCTTCCTTCCTTCTCATTTTTGGAGTTTGAAGCCACATTTCTGCGGCAAGGGCTCATACGCCCAAGAACAGTTTTTCCGCAAAAAATAAAAAAAATACGTGATCGCTTATTTGATGTGTATTGTTTCTCTACACACTTTCATTCCAATCGTGCATGTACTTCTGTCGTCTACCCTCTGTATCCATGAATATTTTGGATTTCATTGATAACATGGTTGGGGAAGCCCTTGCCCCCCTTAACGTGTTTTTCCGCAGAAAAAGAGAAACACGTTTTCACTTATTTCCCCTCTACTATTCATATGCAACGCTTGGTCGGAAGAACTATCTTCCTTATGCCGATTTCAGGGGCGTCTGGAAAATTTTTGGAGGGAAGCTTTTCCCCCTTCAAACAGTTTTTACGCAGAAACTAAAAACACGTCTTCACTTATTTCGCATCTAGTTTCTACCTGCCACATTTGATCAAAATCGGCTTGGATCACTAAGTTGATATTCCTTGTAATACTCAGCTCGGGATAGGGGAGGGGAAAGGATTCTGGAGGGTGTCGGCCATGGCCTATACCAAACCACGACCTCCCGAATGCTACGGCAACGCTCAACCACTGAGCAACAGCGACTCGGTGCAAGTCTCTCCAACTTTACGTTTACCATCAGTGAATAGTAGCCAATACAATGGCAAAACGCTTGCAGAATTGGTCTGCCGCAGAAGTGCGATGTGTAGTGGACAAAGAATATTCTGGCAGCGGTATTGGGCCATATTAACGCAGTTACGTGAAGCCACCAGACGCAAACAACCACGCGTGTTCAGTGAGGGTGTCATCTTCATTCATTATTACAATGTCAGAGCCCACACGGCCCGCCAGATTCAATAGTTGTTGCAACGTTTTGGGTAGGAAGTGTGGAACCTACCTGCACACAGCCCGAACTTGGCCTCCAGTGATTTTTCCTTTTCCGAAGCTGAAAGTGCACTTGTTTGGAATACAGTTCTTGCCCGATGATAAAGTCAAGACAGCTTCCACAAAGTGGTTCATTGAGAAGGGACATGATTTCTACTAAGACAGCATCAAGAAGTTAGTCCGGCGGTCTGATAAATGTCTTAATTGCCTTGGCGATTGCGTGGAAAGGTGATGTGTGTGTAGCCTTCTTAAAATACAGCATCAATTCATGCCGGATTACTACGTTTTCTTTTTAGTTATTCTTGTAACGTTTCTTCTGATTCATCCACACACTTCGCTGGAAATATTACATTATGATGAACTGAATATTTAAATGAGGAGTTAAAACAAAAGTAAATATCAGAAATGAAAGAAAATAAAAAAATTGACAAATCATGCAAAATCTAGAAGAAAACAGGAAAATTTAAAATTTAACCAACAAAATTTATTGTGAGGCATCTTCAGTAATGTCTTAAAATAAAAGATAGCAATGGAATTGGTTTCGTTCTATTCTGCATTTAACTATACAAATCTTGTTTTGAAAACTCTGACTTAATAGAAACTGTGAAAGAGTTAAAGTACTCGTTCAGTGCGCCCCAATTGCACACTTCAGGAAAACTTGCACCATTTTGTATTTCTCTCTTCCAAATCCAATCAACTTAAATTGAATTTACGAAAGGTGGTTTCATGGATTGCGATGTGTGTTGAAATCGACGTGCAGATTAGATTTCCACTCTCCTCTCCCCCGCCTGTCTCTCCCTCCAACGTGTGAAAATTAATCGTCAAAACGATTTTGCTAAGTAAGGTTCATATACAATTTTTTAGGCATTCTTACTCCACCTTTTGGAAATAAAAGCGTACATACAAACACCAATTCCACGCTTCCCTATTTTCCCCCTATCTTTTTTGTTTTCGGTTTTCAGGCTCGATTGTATTGGGTTTCGAAAACTTGGAACAAAACGCTGCCTATCATTGGAAGGTTGACCACTTTACGACTCCCCTAGGACAAATACAAGAACGCTCAGATACGCAAGCACTTTCCCTCCCTTTCCGTGATTGTTGTGTATGTATTGCAGCGTCTCTTTCTTTCTCTCTCTCTCTGAGAGAGCGTACTTTTCTGATGTAAAGTTTTCAACGCGAAGGCTGTTTCGTTTCACCTGCCGAATGGAAGAGAGTGAATGAAACCTAACTGAAACACAGATGCCAGTGCAACAGTTTAGAAAATGGAACCGAAAAAATTCTAGTGTTCTTACGTTAATGCTGGTTTCATCACCTTGCGCAGTATCGGACATCAATCGTATAATTTCGAACATAGACACGTACAATTAATTTTAACAAGACAACAAAGTATTTCAGTCTGTTTTAAAATTTGAAATTGATACTAAGACATTACGTTACGGACGTCAGTAAACAAACATTAGCGTCAAGATTAAAACTTTCAATAAACCTGTGTGAACTATTCCCAAATATATAAATCATACACAAAGTTAAATATATTATTTATGATATATTTAGTATAGTGTACAGATGCCAATTAAAACAGTTATAAATCAAAGATGCCCCTCGTTATGAAGTATAAACTGTTTGAATATAAAAACTTTGGGCGATATAATTGTCTGATAACTTTTCTAATCTAGTCAAAATTAGCTCAATTCTAATCTAATTTTGCAAAGCACAGAACTATACAACTAAAGGGAGATTACTATTCATTTTGTTCAATATATAACTGTATTCCATCGAAATATGAACATATAACCGACTTAATTAAAAGAAAGGGAATGTATCATATTCAGATAACCACATCGTTGAACTCCTTCGACCATCATCCATACAGACCGAACATTCAATTTCTATAGCAAGAAATACTTGATAACAAGGTAATACACGTCCCACCTCCACATCTCTCTCCATTGATCTCTGTATCAGTTTGTTTTTCAAAAGAACAAATATCAACATTACAATTCCATTCAAATTGCTTTTGTCACGTGGGCGGAGAAATTGAAAACCTTGCTTCAAATTGAAAGTTCAACTACATTTGTAAACCCTGGATGGAGGTGGCAAAAATAATATGACTTCGAGTACAATGTTTTACTAGAATTCCTGCTCTTGCTTCTAAACTAAACTCCCCAAGTTTTCTCTAACGCTTCAAACTACAATTTCCTGAAGTATAGTTGCTTATTTTTCTCAGCCAGAACTGACTACATTGTAAATTGTAACGCTTCCATTTCTAGGATCTAAAAACTTGGAAGAATATACTAATACAGTGAGCGCTAATAAAAATGTATTAATCACATTTAGTTCAAAGACCTCACCTTAAAGCTTAACCATTTCTATGAGTTTCTCATCATTGGCACACATTTGGATGATACAACTAGTTCATATGTTTCACATGAATAATAACCCTTCCATACCCTTTCTACACACACTTAGCTGCTACAATTTCAACAACTGTCTACTGCGATTGCTGAGTATGCTTCACGACATGTCCGTGAACCACTAAGAAAAGTTTCTTAGAACTTTGTTTAGATTTCCTGACTAAATTGTTATTAAATTTCCGTGACTTTCCCTGACATATTGTACCACCACTCTTTTCCCAAAACCATAACTTTTCAATTACGTTTTCTGGCATACAAAGCCTTTTTGAAAATCTGATCTTTTAAGGAATTCAAGGTTTTCCATGATCTTTAGTAGCCCTTGCTGATGTCAATACGTATAATTATGGCTACAACATATTACATATTGCTAAAAGAACCATAACTGTAGTTAATATTATAATGTCAGAGCTATGGTACATATCGTACAGCTATAGCAATCATGTATTACTAACATTACCACATTGTTTGTGAATAGTATGGCTAAAAAGAAAGTTGAGCCAACCATAAACCAGTCGAGCTGGTGATTAATAAATGTTATTCTTCCAATCTGAAGGTCGATGTGTTACTAATTAGTCCACTTTTACGCCAAAACGCAAGAATATAGAGCTGCATGACTGTGTTGTCCGTACATATTTTATTGTTGGTCATCAACTACCAGTAAATTACTCCCACAAATTACTTATTCCTACCATTTACCTCAGGAAATACATTATTTTATAACCGTCAATAAGGGATTAGACTCGCAGAGCATATTTTCCAAGCGATTAAAATGGCGGCCGAAAACATTTGATCAGTTTAGGATGTGTAAGTACGATTACAAAACATTCTCCTCTTTCTCAGCATGCGCACCTGTCAGCCATTTAACACTGTGCACACAACAATAATAATGTCACATGTTTTCCAAATAAAAATGAGTCAACAAACGTCGTGATGAAGAAAATATATTTAAGAATGTCTGTCATAAAAGCAAATTAAATATCTAAGCAAATAAAGGAAATAATATATCGGAATCAAAAGACTTAAATTATTTAGTAATTCATCCTTTTCTACTACTACAAATTGTAGCCTGAACGTCTGAAAAGATCAAGATTTCCCATCTCCTTGATGTTGCCCCGACAAACGGCAAAAATTATTCCTTACCAATCATTATAAAGCATCATTAACAATTCAATGTATTCACCAACATTTTTAAGGTATAGAACACGACTTTTCTCTCCTGTTTCCGGAAAAAGAATACAAAGAAACATCAACAGAAAGAAAGGATGTATTAATTAGGAATTCACTACTACTTTTGAAGATACTAAAATCCTTTTTCTCTTTCATCTCATTCAAATATTTTATCTCCCTTTTTAATATATTTTCTCTACCTCCGTCCCCAACGAAATCCAATCTCTCTTTACAGTTCTCACAAATTTCTTTTTAAAAGAATTTCATAATACTACCTACATTTCTTTTTGTTAATAACTCACGAAATGCGCTGTCAATACAGAAGCAAAAAGGGGGAAATAAACATTCTTCTGAAACCGGAGAAAGGTGTCCCTCTTCTCTCAAGGCGATCTTCTTTTATCTTACCTGAAATGAGAAAAATGGAGGAATAATTAATATCTTAGTAACAAAGGAACAATGTTTTAAATAACTTCCTTTTTGGTAACTTTTCTTAAAAAAAAAAAGTTTCTACATATTTAAGTTCTTCAATACAAAACTTTTAAAGACAAACTAATAAAAACAATGAAATTGTTATTTTATAACTTGTTTAATATACTGGGAAGAGAATCGGAAAATTATAAGTTTATATTTGATTAGATTTGTGCTGCAACAGACAGTCGTGAAGTTGTATAGCGTTTTACAGTGTACAATTGTTAAAAACTAAACACATTACAAGTTACGGTAGGTTTCTGAACATTCCTTACAAAGAAAAGAAGCTACGATTATTTGACCAATTCATGATTACAAGAAGGTTCAAACTTATTCTCATCCTATCTTGCTAACAGTGGAGCTTTAAGCAAAGTTTTCTTTTTCCCTTTTATAGAAAGTAATTCGAGTAAAGTATGATTAAATTCCGCTTAAGTTTGCCATTCGGATTGAACTCTCTTTTTTAAGAATTTTCCTTAATTGGATGGAGTCATTATCAGTATTGACCCACTGACCTCCGTCCTATTCGCCTCTCATAATTACTTTTTTTAGTTCACTGTTGGACCTAATCCTGTTTAACGTGAGACAGTCTTCAGTGCAAACAGAGAAACGTTAGTTTTGAAAAATAAACCATTAGAAGCTAAATTTGAGTACCATGAGGAATCAAATCATACTGCACTCTGAAAAGCCTGACAGATTATCTGGGCTTTATCACCGCTCCTACCAAATTTTGTCATTTTTTCCTACGTTACAAGAAAGACTATGAAAACACTCTAGTTGTTGTGAAAAATTAGTAAATATGTCTTCAAATAGTGAAAAATAATAGAAGTTCGCTCACTCAAAGTTTACAAGAAATACATATTTTTTACGGTGTATTTTTAAGTTTTGAATTGAAATTTCACTTAACAACTATGTGACTCACTATTGTTAGAAACTGATATTTTCTAGATAAATTATTACTTCTTTTCTCATACTGTATAATTCTTGAAGACTAAAGTTAATTAATTAAGGCGAGACTGTACTGCACAAATATGAACAGGTATATAGTGTTACAGCCGATTACACGTTTAACGGTTGACGTTCCAATGCGTTAACAGCTTCTTGCAAAGCAAACTGAGAAGATACCTAACAGTTAAGTACCTGAGGTTGAAGAAACCAGTAAGAATCACAGGAATAATAAACAGGTTCCTACACAACTCAACCCCAGTGCTGATCAGAAGTCAGATGTCATTCGTCGGCATTTAAAATTCGTGCTATTATTTTCCTCGACATTTCTATACAAAAAAAAACAATCATAGTTATTACCATACCACACACACCACAAATAATGCAATACGTCATGATTCTGATAAAAGTATTCAGAAAAGAAAAATTGTATGCATTTTAACTAAAGGTACGTTTTCTTACAAGCGTCTGCAGCATGTAAAGCTGATTTGAAAACGCTCAGCGACGAACGAAGACTATACCTGCCCCGAATAACACGAAGATCGCAGACATATTTACAGGTAGAAAGTAGTCCGCGTCTGCCGCTGAGTTTCTTTCGGACGCTAACAGTGTAGTTGGATTGTTTTCTAATTCGGTTGTATTTACACTATTTTTGTTGTCAGGTGAACCGGTTTAACACACGTGTTCTAATACCTCATGATCTCCCTCATTTCCAAACTATCAAAATCATTGTTATCAAATGTATTTCTTTCATATCTTGAAACTTGTATGTGTTCCCATTAATTCTAAAATTCTAAATCCCCTGATTTCTTTCCTGATTTCCCTGACATGATACATCACATTTACCTTATTTCGTTTTTCGATATCGTAATTACTGACAGTTTAACAAATCTGAGTACTAACATACACTTATGACAGTAAAATGAAATTACAGGAAGCTGTTAATAGTGAAACACACAAAATGTCTGAAAATAATTTAATTCCTTTTTTTAAAAATCTCCTAACAAGTGGTTGGATAAGAAGTAAAAACAGATACCAAACTTAAAATAATGCTAAGTACAGTTTCATAAATCAGAGAAGTTGTTAGGTTGTTTGAATGGCTTCTAAAATGTATGGAAACCAGTTTACTATCGTATAAGAATCAATAGTAATTAGTCATAAAAAGGGTGAGTTTTCAAATTTTGGATTAGGTATGTCCTTGCAAAAGAGAAATATTTATTACATAACATTAGGTACGTAACAATTAGAGCATTTCACGTCCTACAATTCACCTGATTAAACAATGTTCAGTTCAATTGACTTCAAAAAACGAACAGCCTTCTTGACAACGATACTCATTAAAGTCCTTCGAGTTGAACAGACGTTTGATTTTCGAATTAATGGTTTCCTCCTCTTTCCTTGCTTCTGAAGTATTTTGTTGCTTTTTACCTCCTCCATCTGTTTGATTTTCATATAAATCTTTCCTGTGACGTTCTTAATGGCATCCTTGGAATCTGTCGTCTCCTTTTTCTAGTTTCCGCTGATGAACTAAAGAAATAAAAACGTTTTCCCTTAATTTCCTGTTGTTTTCTTACAGATTTTTTAAAATTCCCTGCTTGGTGGTGACGCTGCTTGAATTTGACTGACCTTCAATGCGGTTTCACTCACTTTCTTCGTTTTGCCAGGTACAACTGAACATTACACGTACTCATAACTTCAAAATGTGTTCTGTTCACTCCCACAGAAGCGCTGTATTCGTTTAAGTGAGCAAGTGAGCAAATTATTATAATCAAATTTAGTGTAGTGAATGTTCTTCTTCATTTCTACTTTATGAACTTTCTTCGTTCCGCCAGGTGACAAGCAACAAATAACAAATTCAGGATTTCATAATCCTTCCAATATGATTCCAAAAGAAACGATCTACGTATTTAATTAAACAAAAGTTAGCAACTCAAGCTGCAATATAGACTCAAGTTTGTTGATTACTGATACTGTTACAATTCCTTTCTACTTCCTTTTTATGCAAAGTGCACTTGTACAGATACTTACTTACAACCCAGGTACGAGTAAGTGATTGACTAACGCAAACTGAGAGTTCCTTAAATTCATTATCTAGTTGCTTTGGGTTCGATTCTGAAGTTAAATATTTTGAAATTCGTAATCAAAGTTCACCATAGACCAATTCTGAAAAATTCTTATTTTTGCCACATCGCCTGGCAGCTCCGCAACCAACATTCTTCTACTGTTTTAAGGTATTGCCTATCGTTTATTAATGGATTTTTGGCACTTTGGGCTCAGGCCAGGATGGGTTAGGTAAACGATACGGATGATATTAGCCTGGGCCTTACTGAAGATACCATTCCGGCATTCTTCTAGTCAAATTGAAGGAATACTCTGGAAAACCTGTCACGATGTTAAGCCGCAAGTTTCAAACCTCCGTACCTACCCACTGTCAATCGGAAGTTGGCGCGTTACCGCATGGACGACGAGGGCTGGGTGCTTCTAAAACGACTTAAGAAAAACGTCTAAATAAAATCCAGAGTTTTAAAAAAAAAACACACAAATTTAAGCATTAACCGTTTTATGCTAGCTGATCTTCCAATTTGTTTCCTTCGTTCTTGGGCCTTTTTATAGGACCATCACTTAAGAAAATGTAACGGGAGAAAAAACACGCCACTATCACTCCTCTGGTTTCGAACATAACATCATCTCTCGTTTTTTTTATCCTTTTCAACATTTTTCGGTGGGCTTTGGAAGGAGGAGGTTGGATGCTTGGAGAACGTCACGAGAAGAGAGAGCACATGGGGGGATAAATGACTCTTACATTGTTCGCTTAAGTTAGGGGCTGTAATCCCTTTTAAAAAGCCCTCTCCACTGTGCATACTAATGTTCATTTAGCAGACGCAGCTACTACACAGTACGAAAAGCATTAGGAAAGGGTGGAGAGGTTCCTGTCGCTAAATGTAGAATGAATTATACAAAAAAAAAGAAGAAAGAAAAGGCAGAATATCATACACAGACAGGGAGATGGAAATGAAAGAGCAGACGACCTAAGGAGAAAAATATAACAAAAAGAATGTCTACGGATTTGTTTTTCTACAAAACTCCTTTTCTACAAAAACCTGATCAAGAAAATTGATAGAACATATCAATATATATATATATATACATAGATTTCAGCAAAATTTGCTAGAGACCAAAACTACACATTTTCTAATTTCTAGAACGTTCTTTAAGTCATAAAACATTATGTTACTGCTCGAGTAATACTAGAGCTCCGTCAGCCTGAAATATGCTGCTCGGGCTATACTCGGACTTAGTTGTGAGTGTTAACTTTCGGAATCTTATAATTTCGTTTTGACTGTCCATCATTTGTAGTACAAGGTAGTGCCTCAAATGGGTGAAGGAACAGAAAAACTGACTTCAGATTTGAAATTAAGATACCTTCATTTGCTCAGCCGGCGACGCTAAAATCTTTCTATATGATATTTGCTTTATATTATTCGCAATTTCGTAAAATTGAACTACGGAACAAGGTAGAAATAAACTGATTTCCGGTTCGAAGAAAACTACTAGGCCGATTAATATCTTCCTATACAGTACTTCTGTACTATATGCACTCCATTTGAAATTTATTCTAGCGGATCTCAAGGAAACATAGCTACATATGCGAAATTTACCGGAAGGTTTTAAACTGGTAATGCTGCAAGCTTTCCTTACTTTCTTTTTTTTCAATCTATGAAAGTCCCACATTATCAGATTTGTACTACTTTCTTCTCAGAGTTACATAAATTTTATTTTCAAATTTCCCTTTGTAACGCTAATCTCACGAAGTTTACGTTTTTTCTCTGTAAACCAATCTTTTATTCTGAGAAGTTGAAACTGGATCGTCAGTGTAGTTGGGTTAGGTAGAAACGGAGCTCCTGCGTCTGCAGACTGGGCGATGATCGTAGATGAGGGGACAAGTTCAAACCATCAATAATTTAAGGCCATTAAATTTATAGAACAGAGATTCACTTTCGTTTATGATGCTGCCCTGTAAACGTCATGAGACTAAATCATGCATAAAACAAAATGTTGAGAAAGAGATAAGAGTACTATTTTTATAAAAGTAAAACCAAGTTTCCAAATATAGTACCTAGAAAGTAAACATATGTCTATCACTAGTTTGGTGAATCAATGAACTTATTTGGTAGATTTATTATGTACTGCGTTGTAATACGGTCAAGTAGGGTAATTGTGGTTCGGATCTATTGTGGTTTAAATTTATAGTTTTCAAAACAAACCAAAAAAACGTAACTGCATCAATCGTAGCTGGCAGGAGTAGGTAACAAAATACACTAGATGTTAAAATTACACACCTGACGGTGACAAATGATTAGAATGATAAAATGCTAAAATCTGATGCACGAGAAATTTAAAAATCGAACTCCATGTCTGAAAAAAAAAGATATATTTGCACAAAAGTACTAACATTTTTTTCCATATCGATATTGGTGATATGAAAATACTAACCAAAAATTCTGTAATGTACGAGGTGTAGCAAATTTGTAACACATTGTGTATAAAAGGCAAAACAACAATAACTTCACGAAAGTTATGGTAAATAATGTTTCCGATCCGACAGAAAATATTTTGCTCAATAAGATGAAAGATATTCGGCCCCAGCCAAAGTTGCCTAACGCCTTAAAAATTAAATTCAAATGGGGTGGAAGATAATATACGCCGGTGCCTGGGAAATGGTTTAGTCACTTGTCTAGCCTAACGTAAGTTTGTCTTATTTTCAAAACTGTCCTAAAGTGAGTTCGATCTATTGTAGGCCTAGATTTTCGTAAAGTTTCTGTCACATATCATGCAACATATTCCGCGATGTCTTCTATTGTCATTGTATTTCCTTAATCCGAAAATACTAACAAAGTACAGGTTATGCATTTAATTTAATATTTTGAAGTGCATCACTAATCTCTATATTCCATCTAGGTTGGAAAGCCGGACGGAAAGAGAACGTTGGGAAGACCGAGACGACGTTGCGAGGACAATATTAGGAGAGATTTTCGATAAGTGTTTTTTTTTTAATGAAAACTGGTTTTGATCTTTCCCATGATAGAACCCTATGGCGAACGTTTGTTACTGCGGTGATGAACTTGCGAGCTTCGTAAGTCATAGAGTGAATAGGCACGTATCACTAATCACTTGTATAGCTTATTCATAACCACCACAACCTTGCTGCAATTTCAAATAGATTAAAAAGATTATTTGGTGTCTGCATTGGAATTGTAGGTACTTCATGCCAGATTTGCAGGTGATATATTTAATCCTGGCTGCACTGCATACACTTTTCATTCTGAAAATGTCAGGTACTAGTGTTTCATTGGTATCTCTACGAAGAGTACATAAAATATATTAGTTATCAAAACAAAAGTTTAGATTTTCTTCTCCTTTGAGTTCATTCATTGCTGAAGATTCTGTTTCATAATTTTCAAAGGAAACGTGAAATAGAATATATTCTGCATCTTATGTGTGTAACTTCGATATATTGTGTATCTGATATCTTGTGATTACAAGGACTAGTGTTACAAGTAGACTTATTCTGAAACGCGTTCTAAGAACGCAAGTTAACAGATAACGTTTGCAACGTGTTACGGCTCGAGCCAAAGATTCCTAAAGGCCGTAAATACACGGCAACCAAAAACGTTTTTGCAGTTTTTGATAGAAACAGAAAGATATACAGCAAATTTCACGTACCACAAGTAATTCCCATCGGCGTCTGGCATCTTTCGACAACATTTCTGTGGTTGTGCTATACCCTGACGGTAATGTCTTCCTCATTGGCGCAGGATTTCCCACGAAGGTAGTTATCCAGAAAATCGAAGAGGTGATAATATGTTGGTGCAGGGTCCGGAGAGTACGTGGATGGCACGGTGTATCCCAGCCAAGTTCGCCGTAAGGTATCTCTGGCCACCCACGCCACATGAGAACTGTCATTGTAGGCAAGGAACAGCGATTCACCAATGATGGCTCCTTCTGCTGCAGCGCCTGTTGCACACGTTCCAACTGCTGCGAATACAGGTCCCCAGCGATGGTTTGGCTCGGTGGTAGCAGCCCGTAGTGCACCACTTGGCGACTAGTCCATCAGATACAGAGTATCAGCTTGTGTGGGTGTAGAGATGGTCTTGTAGTGTGAGGTACTGGGTACCGCAGTGACAAGCAATGACTGGCACGCTTGGGAATCTAATACCGGACCCGCTGATGAGCACTCCTCGATCGAATATAAAGGTATTGCGGTGCCGAGAAAGCAAAGACAAACAGGCTGTCACTGTTTGGTCCTTATTGGCTTCCGAGAGTATGTGGGTGTACCCACTTTATCAACTGGTATTTCTTCCCTATGCGGTGCGAGTGAAGTCTGTTTCATCAGAAACCTGGAAGCGCTAGGCAAGATCACCACACATTTGGATACTGTTTTGCTCTCCTTCGGGGCCTTGTCATACAGGAACTGTGGGTGCCAACTGCGGGGTTCACTAGACAGGGACAAATCTCTCGACCTGAATTTCTGGAACCAATGCCTGGGGTTGCGTTTATTCACACCAATGGCAAAAACCTCTTTCATTGCCTTGTAAATGTAAAGTCAACATATAAATTTTACTGTATTACGAGAAATTGGTTTAGCTATTTCTTACTGTATTACGTTTAACTGTATATAATGTGTTACTTGTCTGACAAAGATGATACTGTTTTACAAGTATATCTCCATGAATGGTAAATACAACCACAATGCCAAAGATCACATATAACTTTATTACTGGGAAATAATAACCACAAACCACAAGTGTTTTAAGTAGAAATATAATTGCCCCAATTTTGGCGCGACTGTGTTTTCACACACACTTACAAGATGTTGTTTTTCTGCTGAGACAATATAGCTGGGAATTACGGATCATAACGGATCTCAATTATAAGTGACAGTTATGAGTATTAAGCATTTTAGTTATTCAGATCTGCATTATGCCTCAACAGAGAAATGGACTGGCAAGTTCAAACATTTTCTTTCCAGATGACAATTAGCGCACTTGACTGTACTATCATGCTATACTTACAAATATATGTTTTGTTATAAAGATAAAGTAATTCAGGAAGTTATGAAAGATTTTCTACTGGGAAAGGCAAGCACAGGGTCTTTATCAGACTTGGGGAATAAAGTAACGCGTTACATTTTCAGTAACGAGTTACTGTAACGCGTTACAATATTTTGAAAGTAACTGTAACGGGTACAGAGTTACTTTTTCCCCAAGTAACGACGTTACTTTTTCATCTATTGTTTGCAAAGAAACAAACACAATTCCTTGTCAAGAAAATTATTTCTTATAACTTTTCTAGAGTTTTCAAAGTCTAAGGTTTAATGTATTTGCAGGTATGCATGTGTTGGGTATGTATACAATCAGGGTAAAAAAAATGATATTTCCACCAGTTTTCTTTCCATAGTACCAATACAAAAGATGCAAGAACCGGTGCCAAAGTTACGCGTTACTTTTGAAAGTGAGTGAAGTAACTGGTAACGCGTTACTTTTTGACAGTGGGTAAAATAACTTGTAACACGTTACATTTTAAAAGTAACGTGCCCAATACTGGTTTTTATTAACTCCAATGTTAGCGTATGTACATATTAACGTTCATTCACGAAGTGGTTTATACTCACATTCATAGAAAATGGCCGAAAATCCAACAATCCTGAACTAATCTGCGTAAACAATATAACGTATGGAACAGTCCTGTGTAATTGATATTAAATATTGCTGCAGTTCTCCGATATTGTGAAACTTATTGGACTTTGAAACTCAATCCATCAAACGTTTTCTATAAATATTACCTTAAATTTTGACATGAATTTCTCAGAAATATTTCCTATTTCTTGTCGAGATGAGAAGGTCACGCCAGCATTGAAATTAATATTTTTGTAAGCACATGATATTGCCCCGGATTCAGAACAAAATCTGGTCAATCTTACGTTTTCAATAATACAAGAGAAGTAGAATATGTCGCTTTTAATTACTTGTTTAATGAATTTTAATAGCCAATATAATAATAATAATAATAATACACTCACTATTAAATACAGACCACTGTATTACTCTGAAATTATAAAATAAACACCAATGAATATTGACATTCATAAATGACACGCACTCCTAAGTATTCAATTTGTTCCGCAATTAATTTCGGTTTCATTCTTGCAGAGAGATGCAAACAAAAATGCTTGAGCTCCATTTCATTAGTGATTATCCCGGTGTATTCTCTGTTGGATTCGCTGAGGTCGGTTCATAGAACTGACTGACTTTAACTAGATCATACCCTCGAGGACAGTGTTAATTTTCACGCTACGCAAGCAGAAACTCAAAGCTTATTTGCAAAACGTCCAACGCTCTTCAACTTCTGTTTACAGCACTGGTTCTCAACCTTTCTCGTTTCACTCAAAAACAAACATTCCGAACTGTGAACGCTTAAAGAGGGCAAAACAAAATCTTATTAGAGGACATACGGAGAATTACAACAATTAACAGAAAAATTAATACGCAACTTTACCAATTGGAGCGGGGCATCAGGTAATAAAACGTAATTAAAACGTAATTTCCAAAAAAAGAAAACCAAATACCAAATAGTACTCTTTCTCGAAGCTAAGAAAATAATTGCACAGTTAACGTGCAGATATGTAGTAGGTTTTAGTTTGATTCCAAGCCGCTGTAGTGTTTCTATGAGATCATCTAATATTGCAATGAAGTTTAATTCTGCTTTTAATAATCTTTACAAAAACAAATTTAGGGTTATTTATTGTGAGTGTGTGTGGATTGATTCGGCACTAATGTATGTTCGTGTTATCGATGTAGAAACAGGCTTTACTTTAACATCGACGCAAGCAGAGTGCTGTTTAGCTGAGGCGCGAGGAATGGTTCATTGGAAAACATTGGCTGTGCCGTGGTAATTTAGTGGTTCGAATACTAAAGGGGCAACTGGAAGCACGGAATCTGAGTTCCTGTCATGGCAATGACCAATATCCACCACATACAAGTTCTTCGTGTAAAACCAAATATACAAGAAATCTCTTTAGCAAAGTAACATATAAACATCAGCCTGTTGCTAAGCACACACAGACTACTGAACAACTTTTATAGGCCAATAATTTACGAAGACTATTCGTTACTTGCCTAGATATTACATAATTTATAAACATACCTATAGGCACATTTGAGTATCTTAGGTCCAAAACTATCGTAAACAGGGGCTACTTTCCCAGACAGGTTCTCGCTCCGCTTTATTGTTCATTACCTTTTTCCTGTTTGGAAGTTCATTGAAGAGTGGCTCTGAAAACAAATTGTGTCAAAGTACAAGGAAAACATACCTGGGGTCCTATTTGCGAACTATACTGAGGGGAAATACAAGGGAAAAATTGACAATTGAAGTTGCTTGATTCAGATAAACTATTGAAAATTTTAAACTTTACGCTCATTTTATAATAAGCTGCTTTCAAAGACATCAGTGAAATACAGGTCATCACATCATCCTAAATCATGAAGATGGCTCTAATCATCGGTAGACTATCCAAATAGCAGTTAAGGATTTCCACTGACATGTCCATTCAATCTGTCTCAGAGTTTGAGTTCAAAGAAATCAGACTTATAGGAATGGAAGAGACCTTACTTTCAAAGAATGTTTTTGACAGGAGTAATTCGAACGTCAGATTAGTATAAAGTCCAAAAATAGCACAATCCTTACCGAAACGTTTGATAATACAATGGAGGTTTTCAGAAGATGCTCAAGTTTATCATATCTACAATTATACTGGTTGTAAAGACATTAAAATATTTAGTTCCTCGTGAAACGAAAAAGACTAAAAGAGTTCAAGAACAGTAACTAGTGATCCAGACGCAGGATCATTATTACACCATTTGGTCCTCTACTAGTTTTCCAATTTACATGAAAGCTACTTAATGTGGGTCCTACTGAAACAATATACAATCATAGCTTTTGTGTGTTGTTACCTATGAACCTCTTTTGCTTCAGCGACAATAAAAATAGTTTAATGATCCATTCTTCGTGTTTCTGCTCAATAAAAAGTTACAAAAATATACATCAAAACATATTTTAACAAACTTCTCACATCTTACGTAATGATCGTATACTTTATTGTTGACATAAAGGTGCAAAGGTAGAGATAATACTGCCTTCATCTAACTACTTACCAAAGCAGTTACGGATCTACTCTGCCAGGACTTGGATTAAACACTAAAACATCTTATTGCCTCTTCTACACACTTATTTTGTGCAAACTGACAACACTAACGAAAAGAAATATGTAAAACTTGCCCCAAGTAGCCCAGTTTACATCACACATTTTTTTTACATTTCTTCAAAGAAACTTTTTTTCCTTGTTAAGGTTATTTATTTTATGCGAAATTTTTCGCAGTATTTTAGGATTACACTGCATAAAAATTTCAACAATACTGCGAAGTTATTATTCTCACGTCAGAGTATATCTCGCTGCAAAACTATAAGTAACACGTGTACCCTACCTTTCACAAATCTGACTTAACGTCAAGCTTCATCATTGCTAATTACTCCTTTTTACTTACTTTTCCATAAAGAAGAATTTGCATTCACTCGGTTTGATTTACAGGGATGGTGAATTCTGTTTATTTTCTTCCTCCTACAAACACAACTATTCCATGTGATGCATTCCAATATACACACATTCACATCAACGCTCTCTTTCTTTCTCTGCCTTCTCTGCTTCCCCTCTCCGTTTCAATGCCTAGAGATGAAAGAAGCAAAAATATGTATTCCTTCAGCGGTTGCCATAGTAACGCGCCCAGGTGGCGTTTAGTGATACTTTCTTTCCAAATTACACGCATCGTGTTAAATATTTACAAACCCCTCCAAGCTTCAGGCTCTACCCCTATAAACCTTTCCACCTGTTAAATTGCTTGCCAAGGCGACTGCTGAATTATGATAGCAGCTGAAGGTATGGATAGCAACTGCTTCCGTTATACTGAAAAAAAAAAATCAAAAGCGAGTGCTATCATTCCCTTTCCATTGTAACTCGCACCGCTTTATAGATGTGTGTAACTTTTGTACAGGCATCCTGGCACACGTGGCAAGGTTTTGAATTTTCTATTATTATTATTATTATTATTATTATGATCAGTGTTCTGCCGAAAGGGACAGGTCCTTCAAGGCAAGCTAGGCCCGCTTCATTGATCCCAAACTTACGTCCTTCTATTTGTGTCACCATTTGATTTATCTTACTTAATACTATCAAGAACTTGGCTTCACCTTCTTCATTTTCACCTTTTCCCTCAACCGCACTTTGAATCCCTCAGTATAATTTCTGCGAACCCAATGTCCTAACCAGTTTATCTTTTTCATTCCCTAGTATTGTTCGTCTCTCCCTTATTCTCTTTAACACTTCCTCACTACGCATCTTCTGTGTTCAGCAGACTTTTTCCATTCTTCTTCATATCCGAATGTCAAACGCTTCTATTACCGCCCATATAATTTATCTTTACTTTATCACACGCTTCTAATTTCCTTTTCTCTCTTCTTCTTAGCGTTCACATTTCTGCTGCATACTACACAATAATTTATAAAAACATTAAATCAATCTCTTTCTTGACTATATTCATGGATCCGTAGAAGATAATCTTCTTGATGAACACGTTTTTCGACATTGTTATCTCGCATTCATCTCAAGAAAATCATTTGCCATTACTTCTCTACCGGTTTATTTAACTGAAAACAAAATATTATTGATTTTAAAAAAAACACACACAAACAACATGAAGCACAATTCACAGGGACACAAATCAAGAAATGTCCTCCAACAGAGGCTACTTCTTATACCACTTGAAAGAGAAAAGAAGAAATGAAGCTACTAAAACACGCAAAAATTAGCTGTTGAACTGAGGTCAACTTATTTCGGACGCTGGCCGTTGTTGTTGAACTATTCCATAGTTTCGTTTACTGTAATATCAGCAGCATGACTAGATTTATAGAAACTTTGAAGTAGCACAATGAAACTATAAAACTGTAGTGACAAATATAATTAAATCGATTCTTACAATTAAAAGGAAACTACAGCTGAATAAAATCACATCGCGCTCTTTATCACGTGTTGGTCGCTTTATGAATTATGACCTCTTGGGTTTAGTTCACGCAAAACATCTACGAAATAAGCTCTTGGTGTTAAGAGCATTCCAGTTTTCTAGTTGCTTTAGAAACCTGGAATGCCCATAAAATAATCTTTTCTATTTCAGAAAAAAAAAATAGTTTCTCAATCAGATGCTGCAGTGGAATCATAGTTTTTACATTTCTCATATCATATGCCATTACGTTCTCTTTCGAAATAACCTTAAACCTTTTTTGCACACTAACGGTCCTTGTCCTTGTTAGTCATTGAGGAATAATCTCGCAATAAGGACGACTAAGTTATATCCGATAAAGCTTGCCTTTTTCTCTGACATAATCAAACTCAATGTAGGATAGTACTCTTTCAAGACACCTTCATCCATGCATAGTTTCACTGGCTCTACAGAAAAATGCATGTAACTTTACATTAGTTCCCTACATTATTAAAGACATCTAGTGCCTTCTTACGTCTCTTTAGACATCGTAGTTTTAAGTACCTGAGCGATAATATTGACAAGCAGGTAGATAACATCTGGCAACTCATGCATATTAGCTGGTGGATTAGATTGTTCTCTAATTGAATTTGAATTGAATTTATTTTAAGGCCTTTAGGCAACTGTGGCTCAGACCATATTGATGATGATGAGAAGAATTGGTGAAATGAAGAAAGTGGGAGGAAACGAAAGCACACGGTGTTTGTCCACCACAAAGCTCACATGGCATGAGCAGGGATCAAGGTGAGCGCTCTACGAACTGAGCCACCTACTAAATTGTTCTCTAACACCCTGTTTTATCACATCCTTTATGTCGAAAATTGGATTGTCATCAGAGGAACGAGGTAGTCTCTAAAAGTAATGTGAAATCACTGTCGTGCTTTGGAACAATATGTGACGATACGAGCTCTGGGCCAGGCCGGATTAGGTTTAGAAGTAGTTATTTCCGCCTTGACACGCTCTGGTACCAAAGAGTTATAATCACCAATAATATTTAAATATTCTCTGGAATTCATATGCCCTTCTATAGGTATCACGGATCCCAATTCATCACGGCAGAATAGTTCTCATACCTCAACTTGTATATTATACATCTTACATTCTCGTTTCATGAACTCACACTGTTCTGGCCATACGCGAATCCTCCCTTCAATAATGGTACTTCGCGTAAAAAACGCTACTCTGATAGTCGTACAGTTAGGCTACCCAGATTACATCATCTTATCGTAAACTCATGTCTGATAAAATAGTATATAGGAGATGATGCAGGAAGACATTTACACATACATACACAATGGGAAATGGAAAGTCATGTTGAATGTGAGACAGAGAAGAATATAGAAAGAGAAAAGGGGAAAAGAGATAGATAGATAGATAGATAGAGAGAGAGAGAGAGAGAGAGAGAGAGAGAGAGAGAGAGAGAGAGA
>JAGDQP010014056.1:0-13333 GCA_022664845.1 Lepisma saccharinum | reverse complement strand
AGAGAGAGAGAGAGAGAGAGAGAGAGAGAGAGAGAGAGAGAGAGAGAACAGATAAAAATAGGGAATGAGAGCTTAGTAAAAAGAACCAAAGGACATGTACTCTTAGATCTTTGTTAGAAATTTAGTAGAGAAATATTAATCAGTAATTTCTTTTTATATTCGATTTACATTCGTGGACTGGAATCGAAGGTATGGTCTACGATACCTACTGGGTTTGTTACTATGTATTTCCAACTACTACGTTCAATGAAACCTACCGACTTTGCGCCCCGAACCAAACGCGCACAAAGCATATCTGCTAAACTTTTTACCAGCGCTTACCCACTAATTATGTCTCAGAATTCTCCTGTTACAGTGGAAAATCTGGAAATTGAGTATTATTCTGGCCGCCAACTTTGGTCGCCATTTTCAAAGTGACTGAGTGAGTTTTGAAATCACCCGTCTACATATTGAATTACTCTCACGAAATATAACATCCCAAAGTCATTGCTATCTTATTGTTGGATTTCTTGGAATCTGTACTTTATGATTTTATGTTCTTTGGTTCTCTTTACTACGTTTTCATTCAATATTTTTGTTCTCTCTCTCGTTCTCTGACCGATAGACATCCATCGGTTTCCATTTTTCATTGTGTGTGTGTGTAAATCTCTCTCTGCATCACCTTATGTCTACCGTTTCATCTAGCTTTAATTTCTTTCTATACAAATTCACGTACGTAGGAGAGACGGAAGGAATCAGAGAGAAGGGTCTGTTTACCAAGATGATGTCATTTGGATGGCCTAACTGCAGGCGTTCAGAGTCGAATTTTTTATGCGAAGCGTATAATGTTCACCGAACTGTAAATTTCTTAGTACTGGGGTTAACACGAAAATACTGTTAGGACATCGTGTATTGTAGCCCCGATCTTCTGGGCTCGACGTTGTACTCGAGCGACCTTTGGATCACTAATTTATCTGCGTCATTCTAGTCTAGAAAGACGATTTGCTGAAAGTGTTTAGCTAACTCATCAATTCACGGTACATTCTTGTGAAACACTAGGTCCTAAAAACCATATCAGTGACGCAATTCTAGAAATTATAGCAATTGCAATTCGAAAACAATAAAGCTTCGTTCAATATCAACTAGATCTTTTTCCTACCAATTTTATTAGGATTATACACGTTGCAGCAAGGACATAGACTGACGCAACACCTGCTACTCCCAGTGTCGTCTTATAAGTGGAAATACATTACATGTATAACAGGAATTATCTTTCTAATAAGGTTGACACAGCGTGTGCTGGAATATTGTTAAGAACAAGAAATATGTTACGAGAACATGAAAATCAATAAATACAGATAAAAACATAAAAATGTTTGTTTCAGTTAAGTTTGTGCGCATCTGACCAATATCTAAAGCAAGGAGAAATAAATAAACATGATATATAAGTAGTAATTTTACGACGAAATAGAAGTAGAGCAGCTCCATTGCTGCATCAACCCCTCTCGTCTAACTCTCAGCGTATTCCGCTTCAATGGTTCGTATTTACACGACAAACCAAGCAAATGAAACAAATATAGTTTCTTTCATGTATATGAGATGAAGGAGGTAAAAAATCAGAGAAAGGAGGGAGAAGCGGAAAATTAGAAATTGAAGGAACAACATAAAACGACCAAAGGATGAAGTGTGTTTCGGTCAAGATATATTCTCAAGAGTCCTCTGTGGTTGATTGCATCCCATCCGAGATCCATTGCTGTGGAAGAGGATGGTTTTGTAGCTGGAAAATGTCATCGCCCACAGAATAAGAGAAGGGATCAAGTCATCTTCCTCATCCCACTCCAGTTCTCTGTTTCTTTCTCTACCCAATCCCTCTGCAGCGTTACTGTGACACCCATCCCCTATTCCTTCACTATGCAGCACGAGTTGCTTGGAAAAGGAAAAATCCAGAAAACTGAAACACACTGGACTATCCAACATGCTCGCACGAAAATAACAGTCGAAAATGAAAAAAATCACGATTCTTCTTCTTCTTCTCTCTCTCTCTCTCTCTCTCTGTCTCTCTCTCAAGTCTCCTTCTGTCCCCATTCAATCCAACCACAGGATTTGTGCTTTCAACTTGAGCGGAGGTTTCAAGCTAAGCGACTTGCGAAGAAGAAATAGGAAAAACACATTTTCAAGGAATTTTCTCCAAAGCTCTGACTGAAACTCTTTCTCCTAAAAGTTCAGAAGCTGCCTAGCAGTTCCTTTTATTTTTGTTCCTTCTCCTTTTTATATATTTTTTTCGGTTGGGCTACGAAAGAAAGGAAAGAGTAAACATACGATTTAAAAACAAAATCCTACCAAATTCTCATAATTTATAATTGGATTTACATGTCGGAAAGCAAGATCATGACACAGGCCATATAGATCACAATTTCAATAAAGAAAAGACCATGAGAAAAAAAAATACTTCCTTACTCAAAATAAACTTATCAAAATAAAACCCACAAGAGATATTTGCCAAACTTGAGTAACACTGTATAATTATATCGTTACAATAGACTGAAGACGCTAAATTCTACCAAGTTTTAACGCAATATTTAAAAGAATTCACAGAAGTTTAGGAAAATAAGGTATCATTTTTAATATGATAGTATGAGAGTTTGACCGATTTTGAACATGCGTCTTCACAAAACGTGTATAGAGCAAAATATTATTCAAGTTCTTATAAACACGATGTTCAGTTCATAACGGTCAATTTTTCGTCAGAGTTCAGACTTCTTCATTCGTTTAGATTTGGGATTTTGCTTGTAGTCTTAACCACTTCGTCCACCTCCGCAAATGAAACCAAGAGACCAATTGTTCATTTCTTGTAAAGAGGAATTTGTACGTAAACAAGCGACTCAATCCACGCAAGTGAAACAGCTGCAACTGAAATCAAATGTCCAAGAAACTTGTTGTAGGGTAAAGACACCAGTGGTCGCCCACTTAAGGAGCTCGGTCACTTATTTTGTTTCCAATTTCTTGTTTGTCCTAATACTTACACTCTTCACTTTAATTCTTTACACATTTTTTTTAACTACAATAAAACCTTTTCAACTTAACGATTACACACATTTTGTATGAAAATTGTTTTAAGAAAAAATTACCTTCGCCAGTTGTCGGGACACCCAGAATCACTGATCAGGCAGATATCAGTTGTCGGACATGTTTACTAAGTCTGTCTCAAGCCCGCGACAACCCTTGAGCGTTTCCTTACTCCAGTAAGTATATATATATATATATTATATAAACAGCAGAAATTATTGGTACGCCGTCTTAATCAATTTCCAAGTTTCAGTTATCTTCGTTCGCAGAGTTGCCATATACCAGTAGATTTGTGGAATACACTTCGAAATTCCGTGTTGGTAAACTTCAAAATGAACAAATGTTGCAAAACTTAGGTTTATGAAAGAATGTCATTATACATATGAGTCAAGTATGTCAAACTTATTTTTATATCCCAGCGACCGACTATCCTGACAGGTTCTTTCCAGGGTGTTTCCTCAGTCACACCAGGCTATTGCCGGGACGGCATCTCCGATATAGGCCCTGGCCGACACCTTCTCCCAAATCCTTTCCCCAGTCTGATTCTTAGATGCCTAAAGGCCATAAATAAAACACAATTTCAAAATTTATTTTTATATCAAAGCACATTGAAGCAAAAGCTCGAAGCAATACTGGAAAAAACATTATAAACTATATTTTAAAAAACAGGACATTGATGGAACATTTACAAAATAACCTCGTGATCTTAAAAAAAAAAAGGCTTGCAGCAAGAAAGACAATACCTTTAAAATATTTTCAATCAGTTTCCAGAAAAGAAACTGTTTTGGAAATAACGAAAATGATTTTAAAATGTACTGGTAATACCTCATACTTATCAAAATATGTATATGTTTAGGGTGTATCGAAAAAATATTTGTCCCGTATTCCGGTTCCCTAGTGAGTAGTGAGTGGCAACAAGTGCGCATTGGTACCAGAGAGATTTACGAGGGACATCACCCAAGTGTCCGGCTCCGATTTCAATGTAATTTTATTTTCTGATACAGGGCATGTATGCATCATGTCTGATGACAGAAATTGTTGCCATGGCGCATGTTTTTTCTTAAAGTTATTGAATGCTGAAGAGCTGTGATGTAGTTATTTAAAGGGTAAGGCAAAAGTCCCTTAACACGCCCTGTAAACTGCGTGTGAATGATAAAAGTGAAGAACAACCATGTGGGTACATATTAGGCCTAGGGGGAAGTCATATGGTAGGTGTGACCTTGACGGCAGCCATCTTTAAATCCGCCATCTTGAATCAGACTCAATTTTCGAAAACGAAAACTATAGCATGTGACACCTCATTATAACATCAAATTTTCCCACAAATCCAATGGTATGCTTATTTTTGCTCTATAATTAACCAGTACGAAGTAAGACTCATGTTTTCTACTCATATTGATTTTGCGGATTATGGTCAGTGTTGGGATGAGCTTCCGCCATTTTTTCTGAAGTTTTTAGAGTTGCAATGTAGTTATTTATTTCAAACCACAAAACATGAGAAATCTATAGACCTATGACACGTGAATAAACAAAAATGAAATTCAAGCGATTCTCGTTAGATGAACACAAAATTATCAAAAAATATAGCGGACAATGTTACGCAAACGAAAAAAAAAATACAACTTCAAAGCAACAGCAACAATCAATAGAACAAAACAAAGAGGCATAATAAAGCTATTCCTAACACGCTTTAAAATTACATTCATATTTCGTGTAAAGAGATCTAATTGACGTAACTAGTACAACAGTGATAATCAAGAAAACACGTTGAAAACAAAGATACTTTTTGCACCATGAACATAATAGGAAAACAGTTGGCGAAGAACAACACAATTCCTTAACACAATTCGCAATGGGTGGCAACCAGATTAAAGCAAAATTCGACAGGGTTTTGGAAATTTGGAGGCCGATCTTCAATGTATCCGGATTTAAACCAAGAATAAGCGATGCACTTGTAGAATTTTGGAGAGGAGAATTGGTTAGGAACAAGTGATTGGATTTTAAATACATTATTTCGTTGGTGAAGATTGATATTCCGGTTATCGAGCAAGACTCGATCAGAAGATGTTCGAAGAAAGTTCTTCCACATTTTGAAGAAATAAACGTCCACAGGTTGGATAAAACCTGTCGTCTCCGGAGAGATACGTAAGATTCTGGTCTTGCAATTGCACTTTTTTTTTATTTGCTGTCATTGCGGCTGCATCGTTATAAGTGGTCCAGGAATCGACTCAAAGTACAGAATCCTCTGACACATTAGGGAAGTAAACTTTTCAAGCCACTGTAACAAATACTGTTTTCCCATCTTTCCACTGCTCGAAGCTACAATGTATAGGTTGTCAGCTGTAAACAATGATTCCAAAACTCCTGGACCAAAGTATCCTCCGGGTTCCGGTAACATGATGTAAAGCGGAATAATAAGTTGCCCGGGAGTTGGAATAGTAGGCATAATTGTATGTAAATGAGTTGTGGATGATTCTGATTGGACGATTTCTTCTGTTGTGTTGGTCCCTTTAATATCCAATGTACGTCCGGAATGAAGTTCCAGATTAAAATCACTTTGATCACTGTTATAAATGTGTGTACGTTGGTATTTATCGAAATACTGTTTGCTCGCTAACAGAAAATCACAAGCACTTTGATTGACGTCTTAACTTTCTGCAGAAGATAAGATAAAATTAATTGTATGGGCGGTAACAGCACTATGGCTTACGCCCGTCCCGAAACTTTCTGCAGAATAGCCATGGGTTATGAATCTGGTTATTTTTCTCGATACGATTCTATGATTTTGCTTGAATTTCCAAATTCAGTGAGGTGTTGCCGTAATTTTTTTTACATCGTCTTAATTATCGTACACTAGTGACTGTGCGATAACGCTTTGAAACAGTTCTCCAATGTAAACGGCACATCTTCCCACTTTCCTAATATTCAACAATTCTCTTTCTTACTTTCCAAATATAATTTTTTGCGTATCTTTCTTGGGGGACTTGAATAGGATGTGGAACTCGATGCTGCTTCGTCCTCTGGTTGCGAATCATTTCTACTATCGTTACAAAATGGTGCACCATCTTCCGGTTCTGGCTCCATTTCATTGAAATCCAAATCCGTAGTCTTCTCTATGCACAAAGATAAGCACTCGTCAATAATTTGCAGCAGTTGAAACTTTAATTCAATCTCATGAGCATTGATTGATGTCTCATGGGCCGAATTTTTGAACTCCTCGTAGAGCATTTTAACAACATTGAAGCGGTTAATTTTTGCCATTTTTTCACTATGGCAAATACAAACTTGATTAAAGCAAAAGTAACATGTTATTAGAACACAATTCAAGTTGTATTCACGTGCACAATACGAGAAATGTTCAATTCTGCTTGTAATGTCCCGATGCCCCCAGCCACATGCAAACGAAATCTAACAGACACACATCTGCTCTTCCCCAACTTGTTTATTGAATCATCGCACAACGAAACAACACTTACCCTGCAGTCACGTGATACCAAAGACGTCGCTTGTAATAGATAGTAGACGCAACGAGAAAGCAAATTAGCATTAATTTCAAGAAGAACTATGATTGTTGTCTAACTTAATCGTCTTTACTTTCTTTTTGTATTTCCTTCTTGTTTATTTATTTATTTTCTGTGACAATTGTTTTCTCCAATCAGAGAGAGAGAGAGAAAGAGAGAGAGAGAGAGAGAGAGAGAGAGAGAGAGACAGAAACAGAGAGAGAGCGAGAGAGAGAGAGAGAGAAAGAGATTGTCGTAGAACCAAAGGAGGTTCATATTTGTAAAGCGTGTTGGGAATAGCTTTATTATGCCTCTTTGCTCAGTTCTATTAATTGCTGCTGTTCCTTTGAAGTTGTATTTTTTTGCCGTTTGCGTAACACTGTCCGCTATATTTCCTGATAATTTTGTGTTCATCTAATTATCGGTTAGAATTACATTTTTGTTTATTCACGTGTCATAGGCCTATAGGCTTTTCATGTTTTGTGGTTTGAAATAAATAATTGCATCGCAACTCTTAAAACTTCAAAAAAGTGTGGCGGAAGCTCCTCACAACACTAGTAATGCACTGACAATAAATCGCAACATCTATATAAGTAGAAGACATGAGCCTAACTTCATACTGGTTAATTATAGAGCAAAAATAAGCATACCATTGGATTCGTGGGAAAATTTGATGTTATAATGTGGTGTCACATGCTACGGTTTTCATTTTCAAAAATTATGTATGATTAAAGATGGCGGATTTAAAGATGGCTGCCGTCAAGATCACACCTACCATACGACTTCCCCCTAGGCCTAATATGTACCCACATGGTTGTTTTTCACTTTTATCATTCACACGCAGTTTACAGGGGGGTGTTAAGGGACTTTTACCTTACCCTGTAAATAACTACATCACAACTCTTCAACATTCAATAACTTTAAAAAAAAAACATGCGCCATGGCAACAATTTCTGTCATCAGACATAATGCATACATGCCCTCTATCAGAAAATAAAATTACATTGAAATCGGAGCCGGACACTTGGGTGATGTCACTTGTTAGTGTGATTTTTTTTAACATTTTTTTTTCGGAGGTTGTCCTGATGTTTTGGATCGACTCTCAAAATTTTACCGCAGAAGAGTAGACAACCTGTATCAAATGTTCCTAAAAATGT
Source organism: Lepisma saccharinum (assembly GCA_022664845.1). NCBI lineage: Eukaryota > Metazoa > Arthropoda > Insecta > Zygentoma > Lepismatidae > Lepisma > Lepisma saccharinum. The sequence continues at coordinate 5,631 of JAGDQP010014056.1, read as the reverse complement.
TCATTTTTCAACTTTGCGACCCAGTTTTTGTAAGTTTTACAGAGAGTTGTGTGTTCTGATACATCATAGACATTCAACAAAAGCTTAGGACCCTTCTTAGCGAGATGGTTATGGAAGCTTGTGCCTGAACTAATGTTAAAAAATACTCTTATTTTATACAAGCATATTTCGCTTTTAGAGATTTCTGTGAGGAGCGCACGAGAGAAATTAAGACGGCAACGGTAGCTTCCTTTTGTTTCTGGAGCCTCATGAGCAAATGTACAATTGAAACAATGGAGTCAGGAAGGGGAAGGTGGAGAGCGTTTATTTTGACTGATTCTTCATTTGCCTTATACTGGGGTTCACGTGTGATCACCTACGGCGAAACGAAAAATAGCTATTGAAGTGCTTCCAGCTTCCAAATCCTATTGTGGATAGTCCACGTTGGTAGCCATTCGTTAGCTGGATCTCATGCTGAACAGTATTTGAAGGTATGTTATTGTAAATCTGTACTTGTGTGTTATTACTGTTTTCCATCCCTCTATGACCATTAGTGCCACGATGACAAAAAAGAGTTGTGCCATACGTTTTACAAAGGAAATTATTTTTAAAGAGTCCATGGTACCGTCATGGATGAGGACCGCCAAGAGAACTAGGCGAGATTGTTATTACTGTATGCATATTAACTGAAGAAGTGCGCAATATTTTCCGCACAAAAATATATATGAAATAGCTGTGTGCACAATGGGAGCAGCGGATGTTGACTATTGACCAAAAGCACGCCGACTTCGCAATTAAAAAAAAATGTTACGAACTGCGCTTCTTACCAAACGTTTCAAACAAATCCTCGTATAGGTGAGTTTGGGATTGGCTAGCCCCTCTGTAACGTATTTCCCACTTTTAAGTGCAATTTTAAAGAGCTAGTGTTATTTGTTATTAGCTTGGAAATCTAGAAGTAATCAAAATTTGTTATTTGTATAATATCGATGAGAATTGCCATAGCAGGATTTCCAGAAACTTAGATAAACATTTTACTAGAAAACTCAGTTTCTAAAACAGAAAAACTGATTACACAAAATCTGTAAGTTTGGAAGTTGTAGTGTCAATATCCTTGACTAAAGAACTGAAACCAAAGGCTGTGATGCTCTCATATCGATGTGTAAATAAAGGGAAACGCGGTGGAGAGTTGGAGAAGGAACTATTATCTGAAGTATTTCCTTCCTCCTCTCTCATCGCCTTCAGCGTAGATTTACCGGTCAAAGACCAGAAGACTGATTCTTCTTCAAACGCTCTACTGCCAAACAATCTACTTCTCTGTGTTTCCTTAACATCTAAGTTTAACTTTAATTAACTAGCCGGTAATGCCCGTTGATTTCAATAAATAACACAGGCAGAAACTTCCTCTAGTTCTACATGCTGTCACAATTGAAATAAACATTTGATACCGAAACAAATGCAAAAACGAAATTTGGAACAGACATTGGATTAGAATAAAATACATTTTAAAATCAGACTGAATTACATAGAATACGTTAAGTTAGATTAGATGGATTAGAATGGATAATTTTGAGATTGAGTTTTTGAACAAAAATACTGTGATAAACTGTTATTGCAGAAGAAGACGAAATACATTATATTGAAGGGAAGAAAACATTAAAAAATACACAACCAATATCCAAAAATAGTCCACAAAATAAAAGAAAACATTTTTTATATATGCCATTGGCTGCGTAAGATTATTATTAAAATTCAAAATTATTACGGAAGCAGCAATACTTTCAAAATTCACGAATTTAGAAGAACTAGTTCAACGACTATTACGATTGAATGAAATGATATATATTGTCATAGATGGTTCACATGTCACTGTTGACGCCTAAGAAACAAACGCCAAATTTTGCATAGCAAGGAGTAGACTTTCTTGCCACAAAAATTAGAACTTGTTAGAGGTACACTAAAAAAAGCCACGGTGGCTTAATGGTAGAGTGCTTACATCCGGTGCTTGGGGTCGTCGCGTCGGTAAGATCCCTGTTCATGCCATGCGAGCTTTGTGGTGGACAAACACCGTATGTGTGGATTTTCTCGAAGTTCTCTCGTTTCCTCCCACTTTCTTTATTCCACCAATTTATCCATCCGACCTAAGCCAAACTTAACTAGAGACCTTAAAAATTAAAATTAAAAAAATCAAATACACTGAAAAGATACTAGAAATCTAAAATGGGTCATATCCTTGAATTAGGTTTTCATTTCTAAGTTTTAAAAGATGGAAAAGCTTAATCACTTTGCAGGAAGTCCAAGGCCAACCAGCATTCCGTGATGGCGCTAGACTACCAAAAATAACTGTTCCAACTCGCTCAACTCAATTACTATAACAGCTCTGAAAGCTATTCTGGATTAGCATCCACCAAAAGGATAATACTGGATTAAATTAGATTACGTATATTTGGTGATGTAGATAAGGACGTCAGAGCACAGAAAAAGATAAAACTCATAACGGAAAGTATATTATCATTAAAAAGTAGTAAGAAATAATATATTATTAAAGATAAAATATTAATAAAAGGAAAGGATAATGTGTGTGTAGGTTTCCTTTAAAAAGAAAAAAATGCATATAATAAAATTAACTCTCTAACGGATAATCGTAAATAAGCGTTACACCTCCAGTGATAATATGTAATTAATATGTACGTGCATAAGACCAAAACCACCGAGGGAGAGAGAATAATATCCCTGGCAAAACTTCCAGAAGTTAATCCGATTCTGCTCAGTTTATTACCTATTCTAATTCTGCCATCTTTTGTTCTAAATATAAACCAAGGATAACAATGTTGTGAAAGGGAGAACAAAGGCAGAGATAGAGAATAAAAAAAGAGAGTCCTTTTGGGTAACAAAAGACTGCAGATAATATTGAGATCAAAAATAAAAATATTAAATTAGGATAAAGAGGAAAGTCTCTTCGAACTATCCAAATACAACTTCCATAGAGATGTTCTTGTGTTAATCAGCTTCTGAACTTCCATACCAATAATTATACAGCTTTTCCCCATGCTTCAAATCCTACATCTTTTTTTCCTAACTTCTCTTAAACGCACATACCATAACAGATAAATATGTTCGATAATAATACTAATAAATGTAGGTGTATACAGCATAGTTTAAAATTATGTGTGATTAAAAGAGACCTCCCACATCGGTTGCTTCATAAAATTTTCCATCACGTGCCAGCGAAAGCTGTTTCATGGCTTACTTTTCCCCGAGTCTAATGATTTTCCAGTATTTATCGTAAAAGTATGTTTCAAAGAATACTTGCTGTTATTATCTGTACTTAACGCTTACATGATAATAATTAACTTATTTTTTATATCTTATTACTTTCTGCTCCTAGCAATTTACCACGGTTACATTTTTTATTAGCATTCATAAAAGAATAAACGTTGATTGAAGAAAATATAGAATATTAAATGGATATACCCAAATCAACATTAGGCCGGTTTTGCAGAAAAATACAGAGAAAGCGTGGATGGAAGATACATTAATAATATCAGTGAATTGTTGTGCATTGTTAAGGGCAAAATATCCTTATTTTATTCCTATTAGAGCAAATGCACATAAAAAATACGTTTCAGCGAAACAGAGCCATGCCGTACTAAACCCATTTATTTGTGTATGTTTTGCTACGCCTCCCTCTACTCAGTCTCTGTGCTCAACGTTCATGCTTATGAGTATAGCGACGTGGTTTGAAATACAATTGTAGTTCCATATTATTTCATACAGGCAACAAGTCTAGAATTTTACTTTTTATTTTAAAATTTATTCTGATTTTCTGAAACAAAATATTATGTAGAATTTATAACGTACCTTACCGACAAAGTCGCTTACTAGGAATACACATTGCGAAAGCTGAATTAGTTTTTGCTTTGTTATCACAAGTTGTTTTACTCTTATTTATTTACCTTATTTAGAACCCAGATTGTCTCCTTGACTCTTATGTAATGATTATTCTATTGTTTAATTACGATTAATAAATATTAACTTGGTTAAGCAATAAAGTTCGTAGTTTCTCTCCACTGTAGTTAGTAACATCAGATGATACATCAAAAATAGAAGACAGATATCTTAACGATGGACAAGATATTACCCTTTCTGTATGAGTTACTATAATTTACTATGGCTGGGACAGTATCTTCTTTACACTTTCAAATTAAAAATAATTTTCACAGATACGTAAAAATGTAAGTGTTTGTCTGGCAATGTATTGGGATAAATATGTTCATATATTTCCTTTAAAGAATCAAGTTTTATATACAATTTGCCACCATTTTCTCACGCAGCGTATTATTTTTATGAAACGACATCTGCGTTCTTCTTGTCAAGCTTAGAAAACAAAGAACAAAATATGTGTTTTGTCTCTAAAATTCAATTTGTTTTCTCTTCATGACATTTCCACTTCAACTTTTACTTCGCCTTTTGATGAAGATGATTATATTTTCGTTTTGGACAACCCAATTTGTACTTCAGAAGTTCGACGGAAGTTTCATTGAACGCCAGGAGTACGTAACAGGAGCACCATTTCAGTTGTCTTGAATTCCTTTACCCATAGGTGGTATTACGAGATATTCACCCAGCTCAGAATGTTTTGAATGGAATACACAAGAGGGGTAATTAAGCAAAATACGTTCATTAGGTATAATCGGAGATTCTCAGATTTCACGTCCCTTGGAACATATTAAACACTCTTGATCGGATTTCGTGCTAAGCACTGTGACACAGTAGAAGATCTAACTAACAGATTTATAGAGAATAGAACGGAGGAAATGGAATGGAATATGCTTGCAGAGAATTTATCCTTTATTGTAAAATTTAACTATAAACTAACATACAAAAGCAATAAACAGTAAAGCGAAACGTACTAATCACTGATTCAATCATTGTTTATTGTCGAAAGAAATATATATATACGGAAAATGAAAATTCGCGCCTAGCAAAATTAGCATATTGTTTTTTCTCAAACGGTACTACATTAGCTTTCTATGTATTTAGAATGAATGCTAAAGAGCCAACATACTCTATCTCATATGAAGCAGCGCTGTAAATTTTGTAATATATAAGTGAAGATACATTGCTTAAAAATAATTTTATGCTGAGTTGGCAACACTCTATGACCCTCGATATTGTAGTGACCCTATACTCTCTATGTCATCACTGGAAAATTTCACATTCATTTCTTAAATGAATTTCAAGATATTTGGGTTGTAAATGTTTGCACACACGTTACCCCAAAATTATTATTCCTTTCAATGCCTGTCCTTGTGAAATTTGTCCAGTTGCACAATTTGTTTGCTCTTTCGAACATTTTCCTTGCGCCGTTTCTGCAATTACTTAATACATAGGCTTTCTTCACATGAGCTGCACGAATTGAAATAGTCCACACTAGTGTACACTTCTGTGGTCGAGTGACCGATGTACCTTGCATTGGTGCTAGTGCACGTAGTTTAACCTCGTGTAAGCACTCTGCCTTTGCTCATCAGCTAGTACAGATGAGTGCAGATCGTTAACAATCATATTGCGTTCTAGCTGTAGAAATTACAGATGGTGCCAAGTGTTGGAACTTTCGTTGTTGTGTTTTTGATAATGCAGACGTAAAACTGAGTT
>JAGDQP010014055.1:11263-46155 GCA_022664845.1 Lepisma saccharinum | reverse complement strand
GTTCTTATTGTTTTAAACAATATTTATTGCAAGTTTTGTGCTGTTATGACAATTATTGAAGCAATTTGAAAACAAATATAATTGTATATAAAGTAGGCTGGTAACACTGGTAAGTTTGATACTTAATAATGTGGATGACCTCAGTGTTTTTATATCGTGTCGAATAATGTTTATGCCAAGTTTGGCGCAGCTAGGTCTAACTGAATGGAAACAACTTGAGCAATTGGTTTATTAGAAAGTAACAGTTAAATACAGCAGCAATCAAGACGGATTAATCGGCCCTGAGCTTGTTTTCGTCAAGACCTTTCGAGCGACACCTCAAGTATCTCCTTATACCTTGTACTTCCTAAGACTTCATTTCTGGACAAAGTCGGACAGATGAAAACGCACAGGTTTTTTGGCAATCCTGGCTGGAGTCGCACAAAAACTGTAACGTCCCCAACCTAATGATCCCAAAAGTGGATCACACAGACAAATAGGGTCGCCAGGAGCCTAGAGTACCCACGCAACGCATCTAACCTAACCTCTAGCTCCAAACATTTTCTACACCACAGACGAGCGGCGCAGAAATGCCTTCCAGATTTAAGAATATCTGGGAAAGAGGATTCCAGATCCTTGTGATCGCTGTAAAAAAAATAATTTAGATCGAGGGAGGAAATACCGGTAAGGCGACACCTCCAATCTTTTAATTAGATCGTCAGTTCATACTCCGAAGTACCAGCTGGTTCAGATTAGCGACAGATTAAGAAAAACGCAAATCTTTACTTGGGAAATAATCTCAAACGATGATACGCATAACGACTCATATGTGACTCATACTGTGTCTTTACTCACTTCGAAGTCTACAGGGTGGCAAAAGACCATGTCTTACCTTTACCTTAGTAGGGCCCACACCTGTAGTCTGGAATCGCAATTCCTGAAAAAAAGACGAACGAACACAACGAATGACGGTCGCAACTCAATCCAAACGTAGTGTCATAACGCAAAACGCAAATAATATTTATTCACACAAATCACATGCTGGAGTCACCTCATATGTCAATGCAGAAATAACCAGAAATTCAATATATAGTTCCTTTCCCAAGTCATCACTTCTCAGCTGGCGAAAGAATCCTACCACTGGTCTACGGATTTATGAACCGATCTAATCTAATTAAAATCACATCACTCAATACGTTAGGTTTACCGAAACACAGAAATAATGAGTATCAATTGCTGTCAACTTCACGTAACGATTTGTAGCTAATTTCCAATAGATATCAAGTCAAACATTAAATAACTCACTGCGCTTAATAAACATTACTAAACACTGTACGAGGATTATCAACTAATGCCGTAGATCGTACCTGGTTAACTGAGAGGTTTCTACACTACGTTCACTGAACATAAACTCAAGATTGTTTTCGAAGAAATATAAAAATTTCAGAATTTCAATTTATTGCTTTGAATTTACATATTTCACGCTTTCGGCTATGATAATTTTATAAGGATCGGAACAGAATTACAGTTGAGTTGTAAAAACAAACAAATTTGAATCGCTGGTATACATTGAATTAAGCAGAACTGAAAGTTACGTAGTCACACATAAATGTCCATAATTTCTGTAATAATTAACAAATTTCGTTGATTTGTTCACAAATTATTCCCGAAATATTGTTGTATAATTTATAAAAGTTATAGCACAGTATTACTTACACGAAAGAAGTTCTAGTCCAAAATACATGGTAATGAAAGAATCACTTTAACGTTAATAATTGCGTGACGTCATTACAGATGATTACTACCTTATACAAAAGACGTTCTGAATAAATCTTTAAAATGCAAAATATTGTTATAAAATATGACTTTTTCATCGGAGAATAGTGGCTGGAGTTGAAACCAAAATTTATCGAACCATGTTGAATAAATTAAAATTTACTATTAACATGAAAACGGTACGCAAAAATAGTCGAGCAGACATGTTGCTAATTTGATCAAGTAAGGAAAATATGCGGTAGCTGTCAAATATGGCTAACCGGGAATTTCGAATAGATATGGAAAACTGGAGACGAGAAATTGGCATATGATTATTAAAATCCAACGAACCGATATTTGTAATGTAAGAATTCGGTTAATAGCGGCCCCATACTGAAATTTAGAACATACTGTACATTTCGATAAATAATCTCAAAACCAAAAATAACAACTTTGATGAGGTGAAAATTCCGAAATTATGACGTTGAAAAGTCCTGATAGCACTAGTATCGGTTTAATTCTTCTTAATACGATTTAATATATTCTCCGGTATAAACGAAAACAGTCTAAATCGAAAATTATACTAAATGTAGTGTTTATATCTACCTCTCGTAGACAGGGCTTAGGAAGTACAGTTGACGGAAAGCCCATGCATCTAGTCGCTTCGTCATTAAAATTGGAACTGAACTAACATGGCGTGGGAGAGCAGTTCTCCCAGCAAACGGAGAAGAAGGCTGACTCACACCAATCAGCAAAAAACAAGTCACGAAGCATTGACTAGGGCCAATCAAAAACAAGCGTTAGATCCAAGTCATTCCTGCGTGACTAACGAAAACCTGGATGGATAACGATAACAAATCCAAAGAAAAATCGAAGCGGAACACGCTCAAAGAGTCTAAAACCAACCAAAGAGAATGAGCTAAGGAGAAGACACTGAAAGAAAACAAAACGGAGACAGAAAATAAAAGGGGAGAAAATAAATATAAAAATGGAACAGCAACTAGGCTGTTACACAGACATACGGACACTATGAAGGGGTATAGTCTGTTCCTTTTGCCTTAGCTTTTCTGACAAGGAACCCACAACTGAATGTTCATGTATAAAACTAGTATAAACCATTTATGTAAAATTTTACCTGTTTTCGGTGAAGAGATAGATCCCTACTGGGGCATTAAGTTGGAGCTACACATTTGTAGTGTTGAAAAGTGCCACTTCCGGTTGTGTGGAAATCTGAACTTTGGCGTACAGCACAGCATAAAACTTTAATGTAGATTTTGTGTTCTCCTGCTTATATGACTCTGAGCATTAGTTTTGGAGTACCACATTTAAGGTGCGGAAAATGACAATTTCCGGTTGAAAGAAACCATTTTTGAAGTACCAGAGTGTTCCAAAATTTTGTAGTAAGGTACCGTATTTAATTCTTTTGGACGATTTGTTACTTATGCGTTAACATGCAGTAACTAATTTTAACTGTTGAAATGTACCAATTCCAGTGGAGTAGATAATAAAACTTTGCTGAACAAATTAGCACACAACTAAAACATAACATTTATGTAGATTTTATGTGTTTTCATTGATATGGGACTAAAAATTAAGTTGAAGTATCGCATATGAGGTGACGAAAATGGCAATTTCCGGTCAAATAGAAAATTCAGATCTTAATGTTTAAAAGAGTAGAAACCTTTCGTATATTTTATCTGAATTAGGCAATCTGGTACTCACACAATAAATTGGAGTACAGCGTTTGAAATGTAGAAAAATTCCACTTCTCTTCGAGTGCAAAACTCGAACTTTGTAGTCTAAAACAGTAACATACCGGCATATAACTTTTATGTGTGTGTGTGTTTGTTCGTTTTTCGACGATGTGGCACATCAGATATTACATTTCAGGTGACAGTAATTCGCAATACCTTTCGAATTGAATGTTCGAACTTTGCTGTACAAAACAGTGCAAACTAGTGCATGAGTTTCATGGAAATTTATCATCCTTCGGCGATGTTGTACTCGTACTTCGCATTCAGCTAGAATACGGTATCTGAAGTGTCGAAAAGTGCCACTTCCGGCCGAGTAGACAACTGAAACACTGGTGTACAAAACATTACAATACAAGTGAAAATCTATATAACATATTTTATCAATAACGCTTTTAGTTGTACTCAGCACTTTTGAAGGGCGAAAAGTGCCACTTCTGGTTGTATAGACAGTTCAAACGTTGGTGTAAAAACAGTACGAAACTATAGTACAAATTTTTATCAAACTCAGGCATTAAGTTGGAGTACTAATTTTGAAGTGCTGGAAAGTGCAAGTTACGGTCTAGTACAAAACTCGAACTTTGATGTTCATAACTATACAAAACTATTACAAAACTATACGCCATATTTCAACAAAATCGCTTTTATTGAGACTCCAACTTAATGTAGCTAAATTCTTTCAGAGTGGCTTTTCGAGGGGGTATTTGTACCCTTCCAATCGGAATTTCTTTCGGGAGATATGGCATTACATATTTCCATAAGTAATTACTATTTTTAGATATTTTTGGCGTCGCGCGTTTTTTTAATTACTCTGGGGAGCAACTCCATTGCTCTTTGTCACTACAGGGAGAAAGACTGTTTAAACGCAACAGTGCATAATTAGGAAAGAATGAAATCTTTGTTTGGTTCTTTAGAACCCTTGGTCAAAATCGGGTCAAACCGGATCCCAAGCATAGAAACAGTCGACACATTGACCCGGTCGAATCATTGACCAGGTGAACCGTTTCAGCTCAGTCTCTTTCTCTCTCCCTCTTTCGCTTTCTGTCTTTCTCACATACACATAGGTCTATGCATATAAGTTTACAATACTCACCTACAGCACCCGCGACGCTTGCGGAGAAAATACTCATTCACTACATTCATGAAAAGTGAAACAGTTTCTGTCGAATATATTAGATATTTTAAAAGTTTACATTTCTACTGCCAAGATAACACCTATTACACTAAAGTAGAATTCATTAATAGCAGGATGTGTCTATCATAAGAGAGTGTTAATCTGTGTTTCCTGTGGAGTTCCGAATTGGAATTCAGAGCGCTCATGATAAGGTATAATGAGTCGTGATTATACGACCGCACGTGTCATTTGAAAAAAAAAAAAAAGTCCGTCTACAAAAATGTGTGCTAGTAAAACGAGACAAATCGGTGTTAAATAACGTAGACCAGAAGTCTCTTCAAAGTTTTCAACAGATATAGCTAAAAGTTGATGATTTGAAACTTGACATTGTTAAGGATAAGTTTCCAAAGATACAAAAAGGAAAAAGAAATTAATAAATACAGGTGATTCATTTTAACTACGTATATGTTTCAATATAAAATAACTGAGAAATGAAGCAGAGGAATATTTTTTAATAAAATAATTACAATTCATAACATTATTTAATTTATTTAATCAGGCAAATTTGAGAACATTTCTGGTTCCCAGTGGATCCTTTTTACAATAATTTCTTAATATCCTGTAAGTTAAAAATGAAATAATTACACTAAAAACTAGAGACGTTCTTAGATCATCTTATTAATATTACGGACAAGAATGGTTATTTGTAATAGTTATTCGAATTGATGAATATATACTGTACCCTACATTGGATATGTATTTCATATGTACGTACGATCTAATATCTTTGTGCAATGTTCCTGTGTACCGTATACGTAACAATTCGAAAAACACAACAAAAAATTGGATTTATCAACTTGCTGCATGGAAATACCCAGAAATGTGTTTCTGTGCCTGCGGAATATGTCATTACAGTAAAAATTGAATCGAATTATACCATTTACAAAGAAGACACTTTTTGCCAGTGGTAGAAGGGCACATAATACAAGGTTTAGTGCAGTCAGGCTAGGGATATTAAGGGTGAGGATAGTGTTTACACTATGGCTTGAAATTCCACCTGAAAATACGCCTACAACAACAGCGTGGTCATCAATCAGCTTCGCTAGTGTTCCTTTGTCACTGGAATACCCAGAGGGACGAAAAATCAAAGTTGCCAAGCACAATGATACAGTTCATTCCACGTATCTACTCCTCAGTTTTACATAAACTTGAAAAGTGAAAGTTTCACCATTAATTAACAGGAAATAAAATATTGACGCCAATCTAGATTATTAAAATATGCTTGGCTCAAGCAGGCTTATGTCCTGAAATGATGCGTTCAGTGGAAAATGGGCACATACTATATCCCAATGATAACTGGCTATTTCTTTGGAGAGCTCGCTCAAATCATCTAATGACGGTGCTTATGGTGTTCATTTTAGTATAAAAACACATGTCAGGGGCACAGTCATTACGGAATGAGAAATCTGATGACATAAACTCTCTATCTGAAGTAAAACATCAGTTCTCATTCTGATATTTCATGTGCCCTTCCCCACGGAGTCCCTCAAATGTTTCGTGGTTTTTCGTACCCTACTGTGCACTGATATCTCCTTTAAGTAATACAGTTTCATTCCTGACAATCCACAATGCGGTCAATTCCAAAAACGCTGGGCAAAAGGTAAAAAAATATAACTAGGTAGGGATTTTTTTTTCATGTTGGGCTGGTTACAGAACATCGATTTGCATCGGTTGTGCTATTGAGGCAGCAAACGACGCATGTGTTGAAAGTTGTATAAAAAACTTTAGATTGAAGAAGATCATAATCAAATAAAATGGAATCAACGTTTGAAAGTACGTAGAATATATATAAAAAAAGTTAAGAAATAATACTTTATCAAATATAAATTATTAGTGAAACAATAATTGTTATTGATTTCTTATTAATTGAAAGCGTTAAAATATGAAGTGTTATTATGAAAAAGTTAGGTTGTTCCGTGTTGATCCACTGTCAGATATATTGCAAGTTAAAGTAAAATGTACATTCGTCAATGTAACACAAAACAAACAAACAAAAAAATCTGCTCGAAATTGTCCCAGATTGTTATTTAATCGTTTCAAAGTGGTGGACCCAAAAATCCATTTTCCACACCGTTTGAGCTAGAGCTACGAAATCTGGCACAAAGGTGTATTCACAAGTAGCTTAGGAAAATATTACGACATGTTGAAAAGTCACCATCTTGGATCCAAAATGGCCGCCAAACCTATTGTTTTATAGAGTGGAGAGCCTAAACTGCTGGAGCTGAAAACACCAAATTAGATATGAACGTACATGATCACTATTAGGTTAAGAGAAAAAAAATAAAAGATGCCATCTTAGATCCAAAACGACGGACCCCAAAAATCAATTTTCCACACCATTTCTGGTAGAGAAACGAAATTTGTCATATAAGTATATCATCACGAGTAGATTAGGTAAATATTACAATATATTGGGAACGTCGCCATTTTGGATTCAACACGGCTGCTTATAACGTCTGAAAAGCAGTTCGACTGGGTAAGGCCGCGTTTGTCCGCTACACGGAGTTAAAATTTGGAGCAAGTGGAAGACATCCCGGGCAGCCACTGCAACAGTTCCTGCAGTTTCGGTTCGAACCAAGCTCATATTTGGGGGGTGGGTCCGGACCGCCCAAAAAATTCAGAATTTTATGGAAAAATAGTATAACTTCAGGCGTAATTATATACTTATTTAATATACATTTCATACCCAGACACATCTTGGAACCCCCTCCCAACAGAAGCCCTTGGACCCCTCCCAAAACCAAATTCTCTATAATTGCTTGGTTCAAACGCGCATTTGTTACTCAAAATGTATACATAGACATACCTGATAGTGCTGATCAAGACTGCAAATCTACAATATTGTGTAATAAATTGTTTGGTCGATATAGGCCAGTACTTGTCTTCACAAATGGAAGTGAGGCTTTTCTACAAAGTGAGTAAAACAGAAGAGCCATAGAGAGCAATCTTCAAAGTCACACTCCATGGATACTTTGTCAAAAACCAGTTTATTTTCCACTCTTGAATTTGCTGACAGTTACGGATAGGGAATTGCGTAGAGGCGGAGGGGACCTGGAGTCCGAACCCCACCACCGAAATTCAGATTTATCGTGAGATTCGTATAACTTTTGGAGTGTGCTTTTGCAGGTTGACATGATGTGTCTTTCGTTCTATTGCGTATTGCATTTCTCCCTTGTTTTGCTCAGTTTGTAGAAAAGTCTCACATTTGTGAAGACAAATACTGGCTTATATCTGCCAAACTATTTGTTACACGGTATTGTGGCTTTGCAGTCTTTGTCAGCACTGTCAGGTATGTTAATGTAGATATTTTGAGTAATAACTAAGTGTTCAAACCAAATCCGCGGGAGCTCTTGCAGCGGCTGCCCGAGCTATCTTCCACTTGCTCCAATCTTCCACTTGCTTCAAACTTTAACGCCCTGTAGCGGACAAACGCGGTCTTACACGGTCGAATTACTTTTCAGGCACTATCAGCATCGGGGTATAAATATATATGAGAAGTCTTATCAAAAATATCCTGTTCAAACGGAAACTGCGGGAGTCATTGCAGCGGCTGTTTCCCCACTGCTCAAAACTTTAACGCCCTGTAGCGAATAAGCCAAACCTTACTCAGTTGCATTGCTTTGCAGACATTATCAAATACAAATACGAAATTTTAGAGAAAGTTCCTGTTCGAACCGAAATACTTCCCTTGTGAGAGTTTTCCAGGGTTTCTTCTGTCATACCAGACAAATGCTGGAATGGCCCATACAATATAGGCCCTGGCCGTCTACCTTCGAACACCTTCTCCCCATCCTATCCCATCATGAGCATGAGATGCCAAAGGGCCTTAAAATAAATTCAGTTCAGTATAAACAATATAGTCCGGCGGTTAGGGAGTTGGACGCTGCATTTTATGATTAAAAGGTCCCAGTTCGCACACCTCTTCCTTGACTCCCCGTGAATGATGTCCGAAGGGGGGCCAACGAAAACTTCTTGGCGGAGGGGGAGAGGAGGGGTCAAAATGGCGGTCGTGGCCACTTTTTCAAACGGCTCTACCTCGTCTATCCCTTGTCCGATTTTAATTTTCCTTTTTTTATTTGAAAGATCTGAGCTTGTACTAAAATTTAGTACTCTTTCTTATTTTATGTAAATATAACGGTAACTCGTATAAACATAAAAATATTAAAAAATCATATTTTTCTTCATTTCATTTTTATTATAACTTTTCAGGACCTCAAAATTCGCAATTTCGTTTCGAATAAAAGAGAAACAACATTTATTAGCTTTAATTTTATACCATTTATAACACCTTTTCGTATGTGGATATGCATATAATCTCCGTTAAACAAATGCAAGTGCGATGGTGCGGCTCATTTTCTGACTAGTGTTACCTGACAGCTTTCGTACTAAATATACTTAAAGAACATAAAAGATCTTTCAACATTGTGTTTTGTCTATAACAATAATTACCCTTAAACTACAGGCGTAACTTGGATAAGGCGGGGCAATTGCCCCCATAAGTTCCAGCATTGTCATTGATTACAATATTAATGATGAAAGACGAACGAAGTAATCTATATCATTCCCCCTTTCCCCTTAATAAGTATTCAGCGTGTCAATTTTTTTAGGTGATCACAAATCAATTAAAATGAAAATAATGATTTCCAATGAAAGATTTCAGAGTTGTTTAATGGTAGCATAACAGAGCACATTTAAAAAGAGCACAAATATAAGTACAATGGTATCACTGTTTCTTTATAAGTGCAATCCATACTTATAACTATTATGAATACCTATTAACTATCATGAATACCTGATCGATCTTTTACAAAACGTCATTTACAACACAAATTAATAGTTATGAAGAAATAAAGAACCCAAAAAATAAATGAAGAAAGTATTAAAAACAGCTCATTCGCAATCTCCTCCACAGTAACAAAGCGGTGTACAGGTCAATGAAGACGACCTGCTCTTGCATCGAGTCTCGGGAGCATGTCTTATAACCGATTTTAACCAACTACAAACGGCTCTCTCCCGTAATGGGGATCGTGGTCCACTGTTGGGTTATCTTGTCTTCATTTCCTTCCAACCCCACGAAGTTGGTTGGGGAAGGTCCTGGAGGGGTTTTAAACATTGAGACCAAATCATGGACTGATAAGATGCTCTGAGAACATGCTGCATCAGTGCGTCTTGTGTAGATGGTATTGAGTCAATCGTTCGACTTTTCTTAATAAATAAAAACTTCTTTACTGCATTCACGGTATCTAGATCGGATGACTTATCGTATAATAGCAGAACGTACTTCTCTAATGAAGGAATCGCCTCATCTATCTTCCCGTCGGTCAATGCAAGAAAAGTTCCACTCACTTCTGGTACCACCTTCCAAACTTCCCATGCTGTTTTCTTACCTCTTCCGTAAAAGATGAGGTGGTATCACATCCTGTAAATGCGTGGAACATCGGAAGTGAAATCGCTTTTGATGGTCCCAATGACTGACATATTTATCTTACGTTTATGTACCAGAAATAAAGAAACAAAATAATTGCTTCAATCGTTTACAATGTTTAAGTCAGAAGAGCGTACAGAGGAAAAGGATATTTCATGAAGGTGTAAGAGTACATTTAAACAAACAAATTCTCACGCTTAGGGAAGTGATAACTCACCAAGAGCAACAGCTTGCATGATCCTACTTATAGATGTAACAATCTTTTCTCGGGAGGACCAGCGATTATGTGTGGAGAGCCTATATTATTAGCAGTTTGGTACTCAATACCTGGTCTTTATTATACAGTAGATAAGAAATTATTCCTGTGAATGTTGTGAAATGGATATACCGACAGCCAATGTCAACCCCAATGCCGACGGGACCACGTTTGATAAGTTACATACTTCGCAAAACATCCTTTATAATATCAAAAATTAAATTTCGTACCTACCGAAAGTTTTGCACAACTCCAAAGGCAATGAGGACCTCTTCAAGTGCCAAATTTTAAAAAACCGCTGATCTCCTAAACCACCACATCTGTGTCCACAGTACGGATGAGGATCTTTCGGTATCCACAGTAGACAGCGTCTGCCAGATGAAACATCATCCGCGTATCCGCTTCCGCTTGGTTGTACGGGCTTAAACAATTCATGTTAGATCTAGTAGCCATAGTCAGTGCTGACTCTCCTTTCTTGGTATAAATTTCTTTGTTTACTTCTCTGATCTCCATCAACTTCCGGACGATTAAGTGAAAAAGCTGTCGCTTATTGTCATTTGATCGCTGAAACTGAGGGAAGTTCTTGGGAATTCGAGCATTCGGTGAGACGCGATATTTACTACTACTTCCTCTGGATTCTCTTGTCATTTCTTTTAAGGGGTTACGAAAATATTCGTCCCAAACCACATCAATTCGTTTCGTTGTTGCAAGCTGCTTCCTGAAGTATTCAACAACATGGCCTTCGACATATTCTTCAAAAGTTTTGGCTGATCCTCAAAGAATCATATGAATAATAGCTGCTCCATCGAAAATCTTTACGCCTACTGTAGGTTCCTGAAAAATATCTTCGTTTTGGAGTACTTCAAGGCAATTAAGCAAATTTTATTTGTGAGTAAAATGTATCAACTCTCCTACTAAAAGTGACGGAGGGTACAACTCATTTTCATGTTTAAAGAATTCGTCCAAGTCGCCTGATCTATATTGGTATGCAATGTAAAGGCAACTAAATAATACACAATCACTTTTAAGGCTGGTGCACTTTTCAGCAACACGTGTTTACCTCTTCTGTTGCTTTTTGTATACGAGAAACCTATTGCATTTCAAAGGGTCAGTAACTTTCTTGTCTTTATTCTTTAATCGTTCTTCAACAAATCTTGTGAACTGCGATTGCCCTGCACTTTCCATCATCATTTGTAGGGTGGAAACTCCTTTAGATTGTACTATTTCTTTGTTATCAACCCGGTAAAAATCTCCTGTTGTTTCCATAAAAGGATTACCAGCATCTTCGAAAGTCGTTTTTAACGACTGAACATGTTTCTAAAAATTTCTAGTGAATGTTTTGGATGCTTCGTGATGTTTTGTATTGTCATCTCTGCATTTAAAAACCAATTCAGTGTTTTCTACGTATTTGCATATTTCCGGCAATGCTACAAGAAACCACCGTAATGTTTCCGGGCTTTCTGTCAGTCCAAAAATTCCTCCTCTCCTCTGAGCGTGGCATTAATTTGCTCGTGAGCTTGGTCCAGAACCATTGCTGGAAAATATCGTTGATCCTTCCTTGCAACAAAGGTATCTCGTAAGAAAGCTGCCATCACGTCGGGATGCAAGGTATCAAGGCAGAGTAGGTCACAAAACTGAGCTGTAAGCCACCGAGCATAGAGCACGTGGTGCAATGCAAAGAACCATGGAATTATGTTCATAATAGGCTTCACGTACAAATCAATGTTTGCTTCACGTATAGCTCTAACAAATGTGAGCACTGTCAACTCCAGTGTCAAAATAGTGTCCCAGAATCGGAACTGCGGCTGTGTTTCACGGCGATGTTCTTTCCACATTTTGTCAACCGATGAGTTCACTCCTTCAGAAGTTTCCATGTATGCTTCCTTTTGTAAAGCTGTTAGAACAGCAGCAGTGATTTCGTGGGCGTAACGGGACCTTTTGATACGTACAACGCGAAGCGCGGATTAGACTTTGCCTTTACTTGCAATTTCTGCTTGGATCAACATCTCCACCTACCCACTGTCTTCCAAAAGATGGCCTAAAACTCACATGACAGCCTCCTCAATGTGCAGCCCACAGCATTAGTAGAAACTTCTTTTCTCCTAGGGAACTATTTGGAAGGGCGTAGTGTATCTGTTTACATATAGTATAGAATGGCTGGTCTAGAACAAGAACTGGTGTTTGTTTCTCATTCAGATGTCTTACAATAACTTCCACAGTTCTCATCGAATGCAGCATCGTAACAGATGAATAAGACGGTTCTGCAAACAATGGTAAAACTGCAATATTTGTTGTTGGTTGATTTGGCAGCTGCTGAAATGATTCATGATAGGATGCCCAATTTAGATGCTCCCCAGATTCAGATTTGACTTGATCTTCCCAAGGTATATCCAATGAAAGCGCATCTTCTGAAATAGTAGGAATCAGAAGCTGCTCATGTGCAAAAGAAGATAATCCATTTAAAGTTAGCAAACTTGGTGGAATGTTCGTGAACTTCGTGGGAAGAGAATGAACTTTCCTCGGCTTTGGTATGTCTTTCGCAGCATCAATATTTGTAAGAACGCGAGGAGTTCCATCGTCTTCATGAACTGGATGCTGCATTATCGAAATGGCTGTCCCATGCAATGAATCGATTGCCATCGATGAGGTTGGATTGTGGTCAATGTTGTCACAACAGGCGGTAGTAAAAACATTGAACTTCAATGAAGCAGGGCAGACAATGAGTACAATCGACAAACTTTATTGGCTACATTAGTAGATAAAACTCTTAAATGATCATATGAGATCGAAAGTTCCAAAATATGCATCGTATCCACCAAGTCTCGTTTTCTGGTTTGGCCATGTATCTTAAAGGCAACGTAAGTAGGCAGTGACATTTCCCTTTTTTGATCATGTCGTGAGAATCCTGTTGAAGATTGGCTACGTCTTGCTCTCTTCACTGCATTAAAAATTAGAAGTTGAGAAATTGTAACTACTGGCTGCTTTCGATTCGAAGTTCAGCATCTATTTTTATACCTTCACACTTCCTTACACACATTGTTGTTAGCAATTTGATATAATTATTAGTAAATTGATTGCAAGGTTAACTAATAATAATATAACAGATTTCAAAATTGAGTTTGCAAATTAGAATGCAAACGACATCGAAGTGCATTATTTAGGCCTAATCAAGACAATTAACAGAAAAACGGGAACATCCAGCTAAAAGTAAATGTTTCGGGAACATTATCCTGATTTATTATGAAATTAAAGCTTAATAAATGTTGTTTCTCTTTTATTCGAGACAAAATTGCGAATTTTGAGGTCCTGAAAAGTTATAATAAAAATGAAATGAAGAAAAATATGATTTTTTAAATATTTTTATGTTTATACGAGTTACCGTTATATTTACGTAAAATAAGAAAGAGTACTAAAGTTTAGTACAAGCTCAGATCTTTCAAATAAAAAAAAAGAAAATTAAAATCGGACAAGGGATAGAGGAGGTAGAGCCGTTCGAAAAATTGGCTGCGGCCGCCATTTTGACCCCTCCCCCTCCGCCACGAATTGTTTGTTGGCCCCCTTCGGAAATCATTAACGGGGAGTCAAGGAAGAGGTGTGCAAACTGGGACCTTTTAATCATAAAATGCAGCGTTCACTAAAATTTTCCCTCTTAACCACCGGACTAATAGTATTGGTCATCTAAGTGGTCAAATTATTTTGTTTTCTGTCGAACCATTGTTATATAATTTATGATATTAATTGTAGTTCTGAATCGACGTGCGAAATACAATTATTTAAATTCCATATAGATATGCTCAAAGTTGCCCCGGATGGGGATGAGTTGCTGTTGGCACATTGCTTTCTAACCCCATGACAGGAGTATTGCCTGTGCAGAGCTACCGTTAGACTTTTAAAATTAAAAGCAGACCATCCCCTTTCATTGTATGGATAAATCATGAAAAACTATTTAAAAAAATAAAAACGAAATTATTCATAGCGTCTTTTTGTGTTGTGTACAAATATTGGCTTGTAATTTGAAGTTGCAATTATATCAGGGGGTGTTCATCAGAACCTCCGGATGTGTTCGTGTCCCTTCCGAAACTACATCTCCTTTACGTCACAGGCGGATAGCGCATATGAAACTGCTTAAGAGGTGATGTGAATTATTTTATTGTTGCCTTTTAGATAGGAAGTTTTTGATAAAAAAGAAACTGTTATAATCTACGCTATATTGTCTATAATATGAGGCAGATTTAGTTTTAATAGCTACAGTACTTTCAGAGAAGCTACAGCCTGTTATTTGAGTTTAATAGTGATTTGTTTATCCGTAAATAATTTATAATGACTGTTTGGATGGGAATTTTTTGATATAACAAAATTGTTGTATTCTGCACTACATTGACTATAGTATAAGAGTCATTTGGTTTCAGCAGCTCCAGTACTTTCGAAGCTATGAGGAAAAGTTAATTTTGCTACCAATTTATCCATTTATGTTAGCACTATAGGCCTATGTGCTATTTGACAGAGCAGCGTTTTTCGAGGTTGATCAGTGTTATCAATAAACTATATTACTGCTGTCGACAAACTGAAATGTGATGCTTCAGAAATAACGTTACAGTATTTAACTCAGAATTTCTTATTACTCAATTCGATATGAGCGAAAAAAATAATACAAAATACTTTTATATATATATATATATATATAATACAATAACAATTCGTACTCAAAAGTGAAAAATATGTTATGCATGACTAAAAAGAAAATCATGTCGCGCGCTCGAATATAAGTCACTTTATAAGTTACTGAATTTGCTTGCCCCATGCTTTTCGTTTTAGTCATTCATAAACAAAATTATTTTCACTTTTTGTACAAATCGTTTAAGAAAAGTATGTCTTTAAAGTTATTTTTTCCTCTGCTTTTTTTTTAGTCCCGAAAGAACCTTCAGAAGATAAGATAGGTCGATTCTTTATAAACCTTCGCCCATTCTTAATACAGCATTAAACAAGATATATTTACCAGTCAAGGGAAAGATTTAAAACTTTAAAAGTTCGTGGTCCATCAACACAGTCCGATGTGTTTATCAGTTCGCGTTGTACCCTTGTGTTATTCAAATAGATCAGCTAATAAGGTCATGTTATTGACACAAGATTAAGAAAAGATCAGTATAAACTTCAAGAACACAACAGAGTAACCCAAAAGAAAGAAGAAATATGATAAAATGAAAATTTTCTGGAATGTAATCACTCTTTCCCGGTCTAACCACCCTTCCAAATATTAAATTCCCTTCATCATTATTTTAAAATGTTCAAAGAAACCAGACAACTCGAAAACGATGATCTTTTGTGGGACAAGTGGTCATTGTTGTATCAAACAATTTCCATCCCAAAAAATTTTATAAACTCATTTTTATTATAAAGTGATTAGAAATTGACAATTCAAATCAAATAACAGGCTGCAGTCCTGAAACTACTACAGCTATTGAAGCGAGATGTTTTTTTACTTTTATAGCCTGTATTGCAGATTATAACAGTTTTTGTTGTATGAAAGAATTCCCATTCAAATTTTTTTTATAAAATCATTTTTACTCTAAACTGATGACAAATTGACGATTCAAATCAAATAACAAGCTGCAGCTATTGAAGCGAAATATTTTTTAATTTACAGCTGATATATTGCAGATTATAACAGTTTTTGTTGCATCAAAAAATTTGCATTCAAACGGCAATAATAAATTATTTTCCCTCCGCCTATTGAAAAGTTCCCTATGGGTTATCCACCCGTGACGTCACTGTCGCAAAAACCGTTAGAACATGATTCCGAACTTCGGAAGCGCCTGATGAATATACCTCCTCGCTTATCCTCTTCTAAGTATCTTGAATTATATTGAAAATAAAACTCTGTGACTGGAAGGAAGCTGCATTTGAATCATTTTTAAGTTATAATCTGCTAAATAAGAAGTGTACACCTATGAGAGATTGTTGTTTAATTTTGCAAAGGAAAACAATGCAGTGTATTTGCAATAAGCCAAAGAACACCTTCATATCTTCAAATTCGGGAAATAAAATTCAAGGAATCTTAAGAAACGAAAATACCGTACATTGGAAGTGAAAATGTGTGTAATACAATTTTAGCTTGTAGTTTATTTTTCACTGATAAATCTTAGATGCAAATAACCTAAAGAACAGGTTATTTTTAGCTTTGAACCAATGTATACAGAAGCATACGGGTACGGTGAAATAATTCATGTTAATTTTCATAGAAATGATAGACCTACGTTTTGTTCAGTGGTATGCCTGGATGTATATAAAAGTTCTGATAACACAATAAACTTATTCGCTGTATTGATTTTGAGAAATTATATTATATAGCGCAAGTACAAAGGCTATTGTAATCGTATCAAATACCAACAACTCAAGCTAGTAGCCCTCAGTAGCATACTAAAGATGGGTAACAAATAACAACTGTGTTTTTAACAGTTATTTTGGTTAACTTGTTATAATTGCTATAACTATTAATTTTTATAATAAACTGTTATATTTAAAAGTTTAGATACAGAGCCCAAATTGTTGGCTACAAAGTCAATATTCTTTTTTCTAACCGCAGTAAGAAAAGTTAGGAGCTAAGTCTGCAGGCTTTACTTGTTTCGTTCTTTTTCGACAAAGGTAGTAGAGATAAAATAAAAGAAACACTGTTGCGTTTCAAATGCTTACATCCGATAAATTACATTGCCAGTAAACACGTGGATGTTGGAGTTGGGTGAGAGAGGTGTGTATATACGCGTTGCAAATGTGTGCATGTAGTGTGGGTTGTTATACTGGGAACCTCACGTCTCTTATCACGTGACAAAGGATTTTGTGACACACGAAAGCCAAAGTACATATTATTATAGGCTGGAATGCATGATAAGGAGAGAGGACTTAGTTACAAACTGCAATATAAAAGAAAGAGAGGTATGTGGTACGCTACGACGTTCAGCTCAGATGGAGTGTTATTTGTTCCTAAAAGGAGAAAACTTTTAAAACACCACTTTTAAAACAGCGACAATGAATTGTAAAAATGTCGTAGAAAGGGTGAGGTGAGGTAGTAGTGTGAAAATGCATTCACTAGCTTAGCAAAAACGGAAAAGAGATGTGCATCGGACTGTAGTGAGATTATGCTATAATTAAATAAACGCAGTGGCTACGCACACGTCCGACGTTCGCCGTTGGCAGTGCTTATATACACGACAATAGGAAAATAATTTCACAATTTGAATAGGGGCAGTGACATTGCTGTAACTGGCACGTGTCAAATCTCCAAACTTTTAACAAGCTTCTTTTCGTTAAGGGAACCTGGTGAACAATAACAGCGACTCTCAAATCATTATTGTGGATGGGGAGGCCTGGGTTGAAGAGAACATGAAGGAATATGAAAATTTCAATTAAACAATATGCAAGTGCGTTCAAGCAAAATATATGACGAAAAGATGTTCATTGTATTTCTACGATTAATTGAATATTTTTTCTCTACCAATATATATATATATATATATATATATATATATATATATTTGTATATATCAATTTTCCGTCAGAACTTATAGAAATTTAATGTCTTATGAAGTAATATATGCAATTAATGGCAAGAAATTAGAGCAAATTATAGAAGAAAATGTGTACGAAAGGCTGTACATATTGATGTTCACGTAAGGTGGAGTGTCGAAACGTAACTTTCTCTAATAAAAGTACTATACGGCACAAAGTAGCCACAAGATAAAATACAATAGTATCAGCTAAATAAAATCACACACCTCTGACTATGGGGCTTATCACTAGATCGATTCCTTGCCACACTTTGTATTCATCTATAATCAATTCACAAGTCTTTAAGTTTCATCTGTATTGCGTTTCAGATCCTTACGTCGAGCCTCATTTATTTCAATCGACATTTGATTCCACAGTTGAATAAAAACAGGCTCTTCCTTCTTTTTTAGTATTCTTGCAAGATAAGAATGACTAAATTTGAGCCCCTCCCCACTTTGTGACATTATGTATTGATTATGATACGTATCATTTAAAACGTATACCAATACCATTGTTCAAAAACATTGTCCTTATGGTCTCCCGGAGCAGACGTGGAGCTGAATGATAATATAATTACGACGTCGCTTCCTATTACACTTTGCTAAAGTGTAAAATATATTGTTGATGTGTATGTAAATGCTGTCAATGGCGAACGTCGGACGTGTACGTAGTCACTGCATTAAATATACCGCATTGTTTTGAGCAAATAACAGGACAGCTGAAAGGGTGCGACAGAGCAGAGCGATAAGTACCTCGATGTCCTGTCCAGATTTTTGCATCATTTTATTTCATAAATTGGTAAGAAATTTTTAAGGTTTTCTTCTTTTATGCAGAAGTCTAAATTAAATTGAAATTTTAGATTTTTCTATATTTAAAATAAACCAACTTCCCTAGAAAATTCATAAATCCCTATTTCTTACCGTTAAATTTTCACATGATCATAATTCACGATTAACTATGATGGCATCAGTAATTTTCCTACACCCCTGAAGCAGAGATTCTGCAAGGATTTTCAGTTTGGAGGTTTAAAGTCAGAATCAGGAGGGTATTAGTGGAGTTTTGTACGTCTTCTATCGATGTTTGACAGTAAACGTTTTGAAGTTTAGTGGTGTTCTGAAGAATTTTGGGGGGTTACGTGCAGAATCACTGCTCAGAAATCATAATCGATACATCATGTTAATTTTGTACAGCACCCCTACGACCGCCTAGAGATAATCCTATAGTCACGTGCAATACAACTCACCCTGAAGTCTAAACCCTGAAGACCCTAAATTAAACCCTCCTAAATTGAAAATACTGGGTAAATTCCTGGTAGACATTTGGAAGGAACGTGTAGTTCTTCGACACATATTACCACGATTGATATGGTTTGTTCGCCAAATTTCGAGAAAGGAGTATGAAACTGACTCAGTGGTCATTCCAGAAGGTTTATAATGTGGGGGAAGTTTCGAAGTTGAACATTTTCCTTTAGTTACTATGTCTCCAAGTGTATGTGTTTTTGCCTCTCTTTCGATCTCTCTTGTTGTAGTGATTGGGAAACTAGAGAGAAACTGTATGTTGAAAAAAGATTAAATTTTACACCAGATTTAAACCGACATTTTAGTTCGTTCATTGAGTGTTAATGTGTGGTTCACAACTTTCCTTTTTCAATATATATAATAGAGTTCGCTTAATATGGATCATTCTATGGCAACATATTACTCTGATTGAGAAATATAAATTTAATAGTCGTTTTGAAACGTACGAAATATTTTCAATATCTTAAGAATTAAATTTCACCCCTGAGTACATGATTGTTCGGATGCACACATTTTTGGAACCATTTAGAAGTATTTCTTGGAATGGTATTTTCATTCATCTGTTCAACTACATTTCACGTTTACTAAAATGCTTATTTCTGTTTCCAAAATATGTTTTTTCATCGTCCGATTTTGAAGTTATAACTAACGTATATGCTCACCGTTCATTTTAATATCTTTTTAACCATTATCAGACATCGGATAACTTTTCAATAGATGAGCATTATCACATTAACATGTGTTTGGAAGACATGTTTTTTCATCGTCTAATTCTTGACGATAAAGACTACGTTTATTCTGATTGTCACTCTATGAGCAAATTGCCTCCACAAGCTAGGTCTGGATTCTTGGTGGCTGCCTTCAATAAATATGAATGAATTTACTTATTTGTAGTAAATATATCTACGAATCGACTGTCTTTATGAAAACAATCATTGATATGTATCACATTCCTTTTTCTTATATGTTTGAAAGAAGCCCCTGCGCCGAAAATGCTGGATTTCGGGCTTAAATATTTCACAAGTAAAGGCGCATATGGTTGTCACGCAAATCCAATGAAAACATACTGCATCTGATTGAGCATAAAGGGATATGGAGATCACCAAAATTTAAGCCCCTAAGGGCCACAGGGAGCGAAACTAACCTCCAATTTAGAGTGAGTGAAAGAGAGAGGGAGTTGCAAAATGGAGACACTATGTGTATAACTACGGACAGAACAATTGCCGCATGTTTTAAAGAATAATTCCAAAAATCTCGAATGTGACATCTATCGCCTTCGTTTATTAAAATATCAGAACAAAATATCAGCTCAAGTGGTTGCGAAACTGTCTGTAAGCCAAGAAATTTATACGATGTTTCAATTCATATATTTTTGAAATAAAATTCAGTTGTTGACATGCGATAATCTTTTGTCGATACCTGTAACACCATGTAAGGAAAAGTAGGTTTCAAGAAATTTTTAAACCAAGTTCTTGTTTCGGAGCTAGAAGCATGCAAAACAATCACGACATCGTCATGAATGACAGTTCCAGAAATGCAAGCTGAGCGGGATTTCCATTTTACCCTTTTAAACCATATTACTTTCTTAACAATAAAATTCACACTTAGAGAAGCATTTCTATGCGACATTCCCTCAATTATATTCCCTCTCTCATAAACTTTGTTGAATTTTTATTTACGGTCTTTAGGCATCTGAGGCTCATGACGAGATAGAGGAAGGGAAAGGAGTAGGGAAGGTGCCGGGCAAGCCCTATGTGAAGGTACCATCCAGCATTTGCCTGGTGTGACTACGAATAAACATCAGTCAGAATGGCCAGCCGCTGGACTCGAACCCACGATTAACCAACATGCTACGCCAACACTCTACCACTGAGCTACGGCGGATCAGTAAATAATAGCAATTTTTCGGTGGGCGAAATCCTACCATACCCCAGTTATAATACGATCCTGGGCAGGGCACAGGAGACTTTTCTCGCAGTGTTCCCATGCATGGCTCTCTGAGCTGCACTGAACCTCCTATCGAAAAAGGCAGTCCTAACAGTACTCGGTATAGAGGGACTCTAATGGGGTCACAAGAAATGGCTTCTGCCTGCTGGTGAACAACAATTCGGTTTCATGTGACATCATGGATGTTCTCTCTATTTTCTTCCTAACACTATGCACAAAACCTAAATCTACACATAGACACGTAGTCATATATCACTTCCCTTTTTTGGTGACGATAACATCTCCTTTTTAAATCACATTAATATCATACCATATCAGTGTACTTGTATAGTTATATACATTCGCGAAGATTTTGTTTTTGATAGCTCTGAACCCTTTAGTTAGCCCTTCACGGGATGCTCCACATGTACTATAGGCAATACATTTTTTCTCACACTTACAAGGAAGGGTACCCAGGTGTAACACGCCGATTGTGATAAGATTGCACAGACATAGAGAACATCGAAAAAGAAGCGACACGTATTTTTTTATATCGGCCAACAACCACATTGAAAGGGTCAAATAGGGGCATAAACATGGGGTCAAAATGAGATTGTGTGGAATATTGAGAGAACGGGAAGAGATATCGGAAAAGGTTAAATGTACGAAATACCGGTACTACTCATAGTCGACGCAATGCAATGAGGTAGGACGCACCCATGCGAAGAAAGCACAGGACCAATCACACGTTACCGGATTTCCAACATTGCCACAATGTGATACGGAAGTGAGCGAAGAGGATGGCAAGGAGCAAGAAGAAAGTAGAAACGAAAACCAAAAATAGGTGTTTTTGTTTTGGGTGCATACGTCGTCCGTATGCGAAAGAGACGCAGATTCATCTCAATGCATGAAGATGGGAGAACACTCAGGAAGGATGCAAACGCCGTGCGTAGAGGCAGCCAGCGAGACAGTACAGCACAGTGGGTGGCATATATATCAGAACATCAAGTTGATTTTTTTTAAATTTTAATTTATTTTAAGGCCTTTAGGCAACTATGGCTCAGGCTGTATGGATGATGATGGGATGAATTGGTGGAATGAAGTAAGTTGGAGGAAACGGGAGCACCTCGAGAAAACCCACGCACACGGTGTTTGTCCACCACAAAACATCAAGTTGAGTTGTAGATAGAACTCATAGATAACGGATTGCAAGGTCAGATGACGTAGTACGGCATGGCACGTGCAGGTACTGTAAGGAAAGAAAGAGCAGGTTGACGTTGGAATTTCACTCTGGACGCTGTCTGACTTTGCGAGGCGAGAAGCATATCACAGCAACAATGCAATATCTACCTGCCATCACACATAGCTACACAATACAGCCTGTTATATCTACCAGTGGAAAGTAGATGTCGTCCATGCTCATAGTCTTGAAAGAGCTTCATTGTACGTTTGGGCCACGGATTTAACAAACAATGTTCCTCCCACAAGACTTATACATTTGTTCATCATCTGGAAAAGTGACAAAACAAATCATTAAGACGTGGTTCGAATCGGTGTTCCTCCCACAGGTCGATGAGCAAACGGTAATGTTAGTCGACTCGTAGTCGGGTTATGATCGAGCCGACTTGGCAACAATAATGTCACCGAACTGGCAGCGCAACATTATGACAATACCTACGCACACAACTGGGTTAATACAACCTCTGGACGTGTATGGTGTCAGAGTTTGGAATAACTTCGTACGCAAAGTATCTGATGCAGTACGCCTTCAGCAACTCAACATAAATCTACACAGCAGAGACAGTATCCTGACACTTCAATCCCTTGTAAGTAATCAACTGTCGTCTCCGCGGTATATACGTGTATTCTAATACGCGTGGTTTTCTCGAGGTCTTCCCGTTTCCTCCAACTTTCTTCATTCCACCAATTCATCCCATCATCATCCATACGGCATGAACCATAGTTGCCTAAAGGCCTTAAAATAAATTTAAATTAAATAATTCAACTTGATGTTCTGATATATATGCCACCCACTGTGCAGTACTGTCTCGCTGGCTGCCTCTACGCACGGCGTTTACATCCTTCCTGAGTGTTCTCCCATCTTCGTGCATTGAGATGAATCTGCGTCCTTTTCGCATACGGGCGAAGTATGCACCCAAAGCAAAAACAGCTATTTTCCGTTTTCGTTTCTTCTTTCTTCCTGCTCCTTGTCACCCTTTTCGCTCATTTCCGTAGCACATTGTGGCAGTGTTGGAAATCCGGAAATGTGTGATTGGTCGATTTCCGGATGTTCTGCTTTCTTCGCATGGGTGCGTCCTACCTCATTGCCTTGCGTCGACTATGAGTAGTATTTCGTACATTTAACCTTTTCCGATATCTCTTCCCGTTCTCTCAGTATTCCACAGAATCTCAATTTGACCCCATGATTATGCCCCTATTTGACCCTTTCAATGTGGTTGTTGGCCGATATAAAAAAATACGGGTCGCTTCTTTTTCGATGTTCTCTATGTCTGTGCAATCTTATCACAATCGGCGTGTTACACCTGGGTACCCTTCCTTGTTAGTAGCATCAATGATTCTGATTATTGGATACGTTTGCCACTAATGTGAAAAACGTTCATTCGCGTTTTCTGGCGCCATGAATGTTACCTTATTGGAATCTACAATATATGGTATTTCCAAAGAAGTATTAAGATAATTAGCATCATAACCATATCAGCTGAAGTAAAGAGTCGTGATATTCTTAAAAAGTGTCTGGTCGCTTTCTAAAGATTCTGGAATAATCCGTTTACAATTCTGCATATTTAAATATTGCCATACTTTTTACTATACATTACTGATTAGAAGACTATATTTTGCTGAAAATAAGAAACCAAACCGTAAGTGATCGCCATCGCCAGATCCAATTTAATCTCTCAAAACTTGAACAACTATCATAATAGTACAGTGCTACCAGACAATGAATTATTCTTCCTGAAAATGAAAGTATATTGTAAATCTGTAAATATATTTGAGCATGATCTTTGGAAGCAATACATAAACCTGATTCAAATGAGGTTGAAAATTAGTTGTGAAATGAAACAAACGTAGTTTTGTTCATTTGATTTTTTTATTCAACCTATGTTTGCTTTATTCTAGCATTCAGTAAGTTCTGTTATGAATCATAACATAGTTATTAAACAGAACACGAAAGTTAATGCTAAAAACGAAGTTATGTGAGAGACTGTAAAGCATAACCAGTTAAAGACCATTCATTTTCTTGTGCATGTACTTGATGAAAGTAGTTTAAATAATTCTAGTTATGTGTTAAGCTGCTGTTATCTGGAGCTGAAATGAACAAGATTTGTAATTACATTTTGTTTCGTTCATACGAGTATTCTAAGGAAAAATTAAGAAAAATCTAAACGCACTGGCAATATTTAAAGCTGAAAATATTTTTTTTGTATTTGCCAACAAGCATATCTTTTCCAATGTTTCATTTATATACTCTTATTGTTACCTAATTTATGTATGGATATTTTATAGATCATTCGATAATCAATGTGTAGGGCTATTGTCAAAATGGTTTTACTCTTTAAATGATACACATGATTTTCTTTGGATGCGTTTCAAAGTGTATCTCAGGGGAGAAGGCGTTAACTAATTATCCATATCTGAAAGGAAAATATATTAAGCGTAGTTTATTATATCGCTTTAGAGTATTACTCTCAATACTTGCACATTTACATATTAGTTTATCAGATGGACCATAACACATTTAAAGTTAGCAATGGACAATATTTATCGCTCTTTTACTTACATTTCAATTCTCTTAGTCAATTAACAGGTAAAGACGTAACTCATTCTAACAATTTTTATCCATACTTTTTTCTTCAACACAGGGACGAATAACTTACAATTCCCGTCCATTAAAGAGTTTATATCAACATTTTCAGAAATTGTTTAAATACAATATGTGGAAAAAAGACAATTTTAATAAAATTCACAATTGACAGGCCTTGTTCAGGAACCCTTTCTCTTGGGTTTGCTTATATTCATATCTGCGAAAACAAAGATACCATATTTTCCATCTTGCTATCACGTCTTCGTCCACTTCGTCACTCGCTCAGATCGATATCATCTTGCTAGCTGCTCTGCTTTCACATACAAGCGGCTAAGATAACTACACCGTTTTGCACGCCACTCTGTGTCTGCTTCCAGAGCCGCTCAGATCTAGTATTAGACGTTATTAACCAGCAACAGCTATCTATTCTAAATCGCTGAACGTTTCCATTGGATAACATTCGCTATTCAAATTATTCACTGGTTAGCCCACTGGCTTGAGTACTAAGATATAAACAATCAACCTCAAGGATTTTTCGAACACCGTTTTGAAGATTTCTTATCAAGTCTCTTGATTTCTTCATCTGGCCTGATTACTTAAATCCATTCGCCCAAAACAGCAACCTTTCCAATAATAGATGTTTTGACGCCATCAGCTAAGGGTTGCAAAATGCGAAAAGTGAAGTTTTCCATTCAAGATAGCAGTCGAACTTTCTAATATTTACAACCAAACCAACTTCACGACTAATCTTAATAATCTAATTTATGTAACTAAAATATTGGGTTAAACCGTAAATACTTTATTTAATCCATTCTCACATGTCATATAGGCACATATGTTCGTGACCCAACTGCAGATGAAATCTTCCATACAATGATTCCGAGTTGTGGATAACCAAGAGTTGCTAACACATTACACCATCTAACTCATGACCATTTGGATTTCTTTGCAAGCCTTCAAACATATTTGCTTCAAAGATATTCTCATTATTAATAAAACAATATATCCAAGACTTGTGTATAATATCAGAGATCATAAAACACGTCATATAAAAGCTGAATTATAAAACTTCTCTGAGCAATGTCAACGTAGATCATATAAACAGATTCTTCCTTCTTTCTTTAAAGAAAAGACAAAACATCTTCAAACAGAAACAAATATTAGAAAATAGCAATGATAAATAGTTTGGTGAAATAGCAAGGAAGATACCTCAAACGATCGTTCAAAGTACTGCATAATAATAGCGTTCCGTAACCATAACTGGCGATATAGCACTATTTATGACGTTAAAAACCGTTCAGGAAATGCTTATTAGAATCTGGAGGAACCAATAGCTCTACCTTAAGTGCCTAGGCAGTTACATCGTATACGCTGGCTGAGGGTACGTTGCAATATTGCATAGGCACGCCCCATGACTCTGAAAGTCTTGGAAAGAAGTGGAGCGTAAGACACAATATTCAGTGGTGTTACAAGATGTTAAACTTAGATACCGTACTGAAAAAAATATAACGTGCAATTATGGGATATTCTTAAGGAAAGATTCAAATATTGCTGCTGTAGCATTTTCGCATTTTAGAAGGCACTAAACCAATTCAGTTCAAGGAGACTTGATGCTGAGGTGCGCACCAAGAAACCAACAGTTGCTATTACATACGAAAGGAATAGATGCAACTCCTATCAGGTAGCGTTCATTATTGAATGTGAAAAAATAAATATCAAATAAAATTTTGGAATGTTGAAAATGTTGTTTCGTCAATTTCAAATGTATACATAAAGACTGGTGAAGCAGGGAAACAAAATCAATTCCACATATCTTTACTTTTTGCTCTAATAATAATACTTTTCAAAAGAGAAACAAATTAAAGCATTTGGTTCGTAATTCCAATATTATTTCAAAGCAAGATGTGTATACAAGTGCGCACACATTTGGAGGCCTATTCTTTCAATAATACAAATCTACTTAAAACATTATTAGTCTTGGTACGCGAATTTTATTGTAAATAGATTACTTGCTGAAATTCTCTGGGCTTGCCAAACAATTGATTGGATGCTGTTTGAACTATGTGCTGGGCAGGGTAGTTCAAATGTATAATGTATCAGAGAATTTGAATATAGTAAATTGTGAAGTTGTTAAAAATCTAAGACAAGTATTCGACTTAGCAATCATGAAGGAAAATTTTTATTCATCAACCTAAAGATCAATAACACTGACCCGCGATGGTTTCATTGCATAAACTAAAGAATGTGTTTCTTTATATTTCAGGCATGCTTAATCCGAATCTGAGGTCATTTTGTTTCCATCACATCGGATTTCTTTGCAAAATCAAAATAAGAATATAACCTGTACTGCTGGAGATTTTAACGAAATCGTAGACTCTTACGTCGGGGACTCTGGTGACCCCCCTAATTATGACAGAGTCATGATTCATACATCGTTGGAAAGCTTATCGTACACTCTTCCCAACGACATACACTTTGTGCCCCCTGTGTACAACCTGTAGAAGAAAAAGAAGAAGCGTCATTAGAGGTCAGACAAATAAAAATTAAATTAATCATATCATATTGTTTTGCATATATACATGTTAAATTCACTCAATCACCGCAATTAAAATAGTTACATTTATATTTCCCACTTGATGAATTCAAATTGAGTCACATTGGTAACTTTTGCAAAATCACAATGGAAATGAAAATTTCTGTCAATCTCCTATATAGAGTTAATACAGTAACAGGTTAAAACACATCACAATATAATGGAAAAAATATGCTGACACGTAGTATTGTCAAGGTTTCACTTCAGGATATGCACACCTATACTAAGAAACCTCTTTAAGTTGCCTTTCGCTTGTGAAGTGCAGTAGGGGTGTCTCTTTGCAGTAACGAGCAGTAATCTACAAGCATGTTTGTGTTCCATTTCCCTTGATATCTACGTTCAATTTCCCGGAGATCCTGGTGGAATCGTTCTCCTTGCTCATCGCTAAGCTGTCCAAGATTCTCTGGGAAATAATCCAAATGTGAATGTAACATGTGCAGTTTTAAGCTCATATTACAGCCTAACTCTTGGAAAGATACAAGCATTCTCTCCACGATTTGTTTGTAATTTGTAGCCTTTGTGTTGCCAAGAAAGTTACACACTACATCTCTGAATGATTGCCAAGCAGATCGTTCTGCTGCACACATAACGTTCTCAAAATTATGATCCAGCAGCAATTTTCTGATATCAGGGCCTGTGAAGATACCCTCTTTGATTTTGGCATTGCTGATGCCTGGGAAACGATTACACAAAAACTTAAAGCATTCATCTTCAGTATCTAAAGCTTTAACTAATTGCTTCATAATGCCTAGCTTAATATGAAGAGGAGGTAACAATACGTTTGATTTGTCAACAATACTTGGTTTCCTTATGTTTTTAGAGCCCACGATCCACTGTCTACGTGGCCATTCTTTCTTAGTCCAGTGTTGTGACCTCGATTGACTGTCCCATTCACATAGGAAGCATGGGTGCTTTGTGTAACCTGCTTGCATACCTAAAAGAATACCAATCACCTTAAAGTCAGCGCACACTTGCCAGTTGTGTTCCTGATACTGTATTTTACACAGTACTGCATCAAGATTTTCATATGTTTCTCGCATAATAACTGAATGTGCAACGGGAATTGATGCAAGTTTGTTTTCATTGTGAAGAAGGACGCACTTCAAACTACGCTTTGAGGCATCAATGAACAGTCTCCATTGGATGGGATCGTACTGTGATAACCCTAGTTTGAGCAAAACCTCCGGAATGTCGTTGCAATAAACAAAAGGTCCCTCTTCAGAAAAGAAGGGTGTAAGTTCTTTTTCGCGATGTCTGTACCAGTAATAGGTCGTACCAGGTGCCAACATGTTCCTTTCACTGAGTCTGGATCAGAGTATCTGTGCAGATTCCTTCGTAAGACCAAAGTCTCTAACGAAGTCATTTAACGCACTTTGTTCGAAAAGTTTAGGTTTCTTGTCAAAATCTGTTGGGACAAAATCACAGTCTGTGCTAGCACCGGCCACTTCAGAGCCACATTCAGAAGAGGAACAATCATGTAAGTGTTTCGGACGGTGGGGAACAGGTACTTCAGGACCATGGGGAACTGGTAAATTTGTAGATGGAATATTGCCTGATACACAATGCTACGTTTGTTTCGGTTGTTAAATCGCTTAACGTTCACGGAACAAAAGTAACAGTACATACTGTGGTCTGTAGGTTGTTGCCACACCATGGGGATTCCGAATGGTAAATTTTTTCGAGTGCCATTTACCCACTGCACTATACAGGTTCTACAAGTCTTATGAGGTGCCCACTGCTTGTCCTGGTCACCGAGTTTCACACCGAAGTACGCACCGTAGGCCTTCTTCACGAAATCTGTTATCTCGCGTCGTTGTTTTAGCGGCACGAACTTTCCACACACATAGCAGAATGTATCTGGACTGTTCTTGCATCCTCGACGTGGCATATTGCTTAAAGTTCAATTAACAAAACACAGTTACTCACTGTTAACCTATTAGGACTCAAATTTGCTTACAACAAATGCACGACTTACACTATTGCGCAACACCACTGCAACCGATAAGAACTCAAGAAACCGGTTCTAGATGAAACGCTGCATTGTTGCCAGATACTTGTAGGCTTGCCAGAATGCTACAGACGATAAAAATATCACTATTTTAATTGCGGTGATTGAGTGAATTTAACATGTATATATACAAAACAATATTATATGTTTAATTTAATTTTTATTTGTCTGACCTCTAAGGACGCTTATTCTTTTTCTTCTACAGGTTGTACACAGGGGGCACAAAGTATATGTCGTTGGGAAGAGTGTACCATAATCTTTCCAACGAGGTATCATTCGTCTGTCTCGGACAATTAGGGGCATCGCCAGGGTTGCCTAACTGTGGTACAAAATGTACAAGGGTTGCACGTAGGTACAAGGTTCAGAATTGTTATCTCCTTTATTATTGAACCCACGTCTTTTATTTTTTTTTACATAATTGTTACTAATGTTTGGTCTACGCGTGAGAAGTTTTTTGCAGGAGTACGAGGAAGAACAGTGTTGCCAGGGCCAAAACAAGCTGGAAAATGTTTCGTTTTCAGTGTTTTTTACTTTCTTCTTCTTCGTCTTCTACGGGTTGGGCACGGGGGGGCACAAAAGTTACGTCGTTGGAATCAGTAATCCATAAGATTTCCAACGATGTATGAATCATGACTCTGTGATAATTAGGGGGGTCACCAGAGTCCCCGACGTAAGAGTCTACGATTTAGTTAAAATCCCCAGCCGGCACGTACAGGTTATATGCTGATTTTGATTTTGATTTTGCAAAGAAATCTGATGTGATGGAAACAAAATGACCTCAGATTCGGATTAAGCATGCCTGAAATATAAAGAAACACATTCTTAAGTTAATAAAATGATCAAAAATTTAAATTCGCAGGTCAGTGTAATTGCAAGATTTGTAAGTCATTCAGACAACAAGATATTTCAAAATGTACAGAGAAATATTATCTGTTATACTAACTGAGGTATGAACATTATAAACGTGGCCATAAACCAAGAAATTTACGTAAATATATTCTTCTCCGTAAAAATAAAGTTGCAAAAGCCAGAAGAAAGCGTGAAAAAAATCGTCTGCTTGTTGATTGTTTTCCAAGTTACTTACAATAGTGAAGACAATCGAAATGTATAAACGTTAATGTCAGAGAGCTTTAATTTTATTTATAGTTGTTTTAAATATGTTTGAATATATCTCAATAGAAGATAATTTTGGAAGTCAACAGCACCAAACCTCATAGTATTAAGTATGATAAGTATTGAATTAATATAGTGCTCAGAATTACCGTGACACTATACTGTCACTCTGCTTCAATCTGACTGTTGTCTTTGAGAACATTCAAGAATAATTTATAATATAAAGTAGAGATGTGGGTAAAAGTTAGAGTCGTTATCTTGTCTCGTGTAGAAAGGTCAAACGTTGAACTTAAAGGTGAAATTTCAGCAGGAAAACATGAATTTGACCTCCCAAGCTCTACGAGACCGACATCAGCCCGGTCATTGATCTTCTCATCAAAATCAAATTTTATCAATATTTAGGCATTTTGATGTCATGCCGACAGATGCTTGAATTCGGACATGTTTAATCGCGTCGGAAACACTAACGAGTCATCCACTGGCAACCCTGATCCCTGAATTAGATTGTCTCGAATCTGAACATCATTTCAAAATTTTCAAAAAATGTGAGATATTAAAAAAGCCATAAAACAAACTAGATCAATACGGACAGTCTATTTCGAAAGTTGAAGATATAAACAATGTTAGAAAACACTTCGGTTGAAACATGCATGTGGAGCCCTTGAAATCTTAAATAGAAGGAGTGCACGTGTGTATATGAGAAAGAGAGAAAGCGAGAAAGATAACGAAACAAAAGAAATATAAAAATGTCAAATTTTTTTCTCTGTTTGGAAGACACAAAGAATTGTTCTGATTAAGTCGAGACAGAAAGAACTGGAGTTGACTTCACAAAGACCTTGATAAAATAGCCCTTTGTGGTCTAGTTTTTGTATTTAATTTCGTAAGATATAACAAAGCTGCTTAGGTCAATACTGCGAGTATATATTGTGATGATTGATAACGCATGATTGATACGTTTTATTTTATTTTTGTTTACATACGTAATCACATTCATACGGTTCTAATGGAGAAATTTATGTAAGTCACGAGACGAAGAAAAATGTTTAGTTTTGTAAATAGAAAGTGAAAAGAATACTTATAGGTTGAAACGCACAGTTTCTGGAAACCCTGACTGGAGTCGCCAAAACCTGAAACGCACCCCAACCTAATGATCCCAAAAGAGGATTACACAGACAAATAGGGTCGCTAGGAGCCTAGAGTACCCACGCAATGCATCTAACCTAATCTCTAGCTCCAAACATTTTCTACACTCTAGACGAGCGGCGCAGAAATGCCTTCCAGATTTAAGAATATCTGGGAAAGAGGATTCCAGATCCTTGTGATCGCTGTAAAAAAAAATAGAGCGAGGGAGGAAATACCGGTAAGGCGACACCTCCAATCGTTTAATTAGATCGTCAGTTCATACTCTGAAGTACCAGCTGGTTCAGATTAGCGACAGATTAAGAAAGAAAAACGCAAATCTTTACTTGGGAAATAATCTCAAACGATGATACGCATAACGACTCATATGTGACTCATACGGTGTCTTTACTCACTTCGAAGTCTACAGGGTGGCAAAAGACCATGTCTTACCTTTACCTTAGTAGGGCCAACACCTGTAGTCTGGAATTGCAATTCCTGAAATAAAGACGAACGAACACAAACAAGTGACGGTCGCAACTCAATCCAAACGTAGTGTCATAACGCACAAATGCAAATAATATATATTCACACAAATCACATGCTGGAGTCACTTCATATTTCAACGCAGAAATAACCAGAAATTCAATATACAGTTCCTTTCCCAAGTTATCACTTCTCAGCTGGCGAAAGAATCCTACCACTGGTCTACGGATTTATGAACCGATCTAATCTAATTAAAATCACATCACTCAATACGATAGGTTTACCAAAACACAGAAATAATTAGTATCAATTGCTGTCAACTTCACGTAACGATTTGCAGCTAAATTCCAATAAATATCAAGTCGAACATTAAATAACTTACTGCACATTATAAATATTACTAAACACTGTAATAGGATTGTCAACTAACGCCGTAGATCGTACCTGGTTAACTGAGAGGTTACTTTACTACGTTCACTGGACATAAACACAAGATTGTTCGAAGAAATATAAATATTTCAGAATTTCAATTTATTACTCTGAATTTACATATTGCACGCTTTCGGCTATGATAGTTTCATAAGAATCTGAACAGAATTACTGCTGAGTTGAAGGAACAAACAAATTTGAATTGCTGGTATACATTGAATTAATTAAGCAGAACTGAAAGTTACGTAGTCACATATAAATGTCCATAATTTCTATAATAATTAATACATTTTGTTGATATTTTCACAAATTATTCCCGAAACGTTGTTATATATTTTAGAAAAGTTTTATCACAGCATTACTTACACGAAAGAAGTTCTAGTCCAAAATACTTCGTAAAGAAAGAATAATTCTGTGACGTCATTACAGATGATTACTACCTTATACAAAAGACGTTCTGAATAAATCTTAAAAATGCAAAATAATATTATAAAATATGACTTTTTATCAGAGAATAGTGGCTGGAGTTGAAACCAAGATTATCGAACCATGTCGAATAATATAAAATTTACTATTAACATCAAAACGGTACGCAAAAATAGTCGAACAGACATGTTGCTAATTTGATTAAGTAATGAGAATATGCGGTAGCTGTCAAACATGGCTAACCGGGAATTTCGAATAGATTTGGAAAACTGGGGACGCGAAATTGGCATATGATTATTAAAATCTAAAGAACCGATATTTGTAATGTAAGAATTCGGTTAATAGCGGCCCCATACTGAAATTTAGAACATATTGTACATTTTGATAAATAATCTCTAAACAAAAAATATAAATTTAATAAGGAGAAAATTCCTAAATAATGTCGCTGAAAGTCCTGATAGCACTTATATCGGTTCTAATTCTTCTTAATACGATTTAATATAATACATCTGAATGGACGAAATCAGTCGAAATAGAAACTTATGCTAAATTTAGTGTTTATATCTACCTCTCGTAGACAGGGCTTAGGAAGTACAGATGACGGAAAGCCCATACATCCATTCGTCTCGTCTTTAAAATTGGAACTGAACTAACATGGCGTGGGAGAGCAGTTCTCCCAGCAAACGGAGAAGAATGCTGATTCACACCAATCAGCAAAAAACAAGTCACGAAGCATTGACTAGGGTCCAATCAAAAGCAATCGTTAGATCCAAGTCATTGCTGCGTGACTAACGAAAACCTGGATGGATAGCGATTACAAATCCAAAGCAAAAAATAAAACGAAACACACTCAAAGAGTCTAAAACCAACCAAAGAGAATGAGCTAAAGAGAACATACAGAAAGAAACAAAACGGAGACTGAGAAAAATAAAAGGGGAGAAAATAAATATAAAATGGAACAGCAACTAGGCTGTTACAAGGTTTTGTTCAAAGGCACCCTCCCTCCTCCAATAAGTTCCTTAGATGCAAATATTACAAAGAAAACAAATTAAAATTGTAATACATTGGTTATATAACGAGAAAAGTGACGAATGTAGTCTTTAGGAGAAACGGCAACGGTCCCTGCATTGATATTAAATGGTTCAGGATTTATTTCTTTACTAGATATTACAGGTTACTTGGAATTTACGTTACTATTATCGTAGAGATTGCTTTCAGTTCGTAGGATGGCATCACCATGACTTTCTCGTGACCGGGAATCTGTCTTCGACACATTTGATAACTCCTAACAATTGGTTTGGAACGAAGAGGCCTATGATTTGATTTCCGCCACAGAGACAAGTGGTGGGCATCTTGAGATAGATTAACATTGTATTTGTAGGATGGCAGTACAATCGCATTGATGAGAAACCGGGTTTCGACGTCTGTGGATAAGCAGAAATGCTTATCGCTTTCAAACCAATTGTCCCGTGTTCGAAAACTACTAGGAACACAAGTGACGAGGCACCCACGATAAATTGAACGTAGGTAATGACTTTATCCCTAGAATGGCAACACCATTGATTAGTCTGGGTAGAGACATACCTCTAGCATCACTACCTTCTTAGCCTGGAGATCTATATTTGAGTCCCGCTGGAGGTTTCGAGTTGGGGTTAAAATGACCTTAAGACACAATGTTTTCGCACTAACACTACCTAGCTCATGTGCCTCTGGCCAGGATCTGTCTTCAGAAACAGTTATTTAAAGATGAGATGCCTCTAATAAAATTAAAATATATAAAAATATGTAT